>CM038146.1:74740056-74990775 GCA_021437245.1 Aegilops speltoides
GACTATGCAGACACGACGCCAAAATTTGTCGCGTTCGACACTTTACGAATTTTCTATGATTTTCCGCGACCGAAAACCACTAAAACACTGCTCGGACATGGCGCAACATGCGTTTGTAGTCAATTCGTTCATCTCGCCAGGCGGTCCCCGAGTGGGTCCCCTACACGCACTTCGCAAAAGTTGGGTGCATTCGGCAAACCGCGATTGGCACTTCTTTGTGCAACCCGGTGGTTTCGGTATGTCGGAGGGGACCCTCGGTCGTATGTCTCTCTGTCGATCCACCAAAGTCGCTCATTTTTCCACGGGCCCGGTGACCATGCAGGACACGCATGCCAAAATTTGTCGCGTCCAACAGCATGCGGATTTTCTATGATTTTCCGCACCAAACCCCTAAACACCGCCCGGACGTGGCGCAACGTGACGTTCATAGTCCCATTTCATTCATCTCGGCGCGCGGTCCCGGGCGGGTCCCCACACGCTGCCAAAGTTGGGTGCATTCCAACAAACCGCGGCACTTGCAGCAGCAACCCGTGGTTTCGGTATGGGCGGAGGGACGGTCGGTCGACGCGTCTCTCTGTCGCATCTGCCAAAGTCGCTCATTATTTTCCACGGGCCACAGTGACCATGCAGGACACGCACGCCAAAATTTGTCGTGTTCCGACGCTGTAAGGATTTTCTATGATTTTCTGCACCCAAAACACCTAAAACACTGCCCGGACGTGACGCAATGTGCGTTCGTAGTCCGATTTCGCTTATCTCTAGCGTGCGGTCCCGGCGGGTCCCTCACACGTCTTTGCAAAACTTGGGTGCATTCCGGCAAACCGCCTTTGGCACTTCTGTGCAACCCGGTGGTTTCAAGATGGGCGGAGGGACCCTCGGTCGTACGTCTCTCCGTCGCATCCGCCAAAGTCGCTCATTTTTTTCCACGGGCCACAGTGATCATGCAGGACACGCACGCCAAAATTTGTCGCGTTCCGACGCTGTACGGATTTTCTATGATTTTCCGCACCGAAAACCAGTAAAACACTTCCCGGACGTGATGCAACGTGCGTTCGTAGTCCGATTTTGTTCATCTCTGGCGTGCGGTCCCCTGGCGGGTCCCCACACGCGCTGCCAAAAGTTGGGTGCATTCCGGCAAACCGCACTGGCACTTGTTGTGCAACCCGGTGGTTTCGGTATGGGCGGAGGGGACCCTCGGTCGTACGTCTCTCCGTCGCATCCGCCAAAGTCGCTCATTTTTTTTCCACGGGCCATAGTGACCATGCAGGGCACGCACGCCAAAATTTGTCGTGTTCCGATGCTGTATGGATTTTCTATGATTTTCCGCACCGAAAACCCTAAAACACTGCCCGGACGTGACGCAACCACTACTAGGGAAAAGGCTAGCAGCAGCGCGGGTTTTAGATGTATCGATGGCGGTACCTGCGCTACTAATACGGAGCTACAGCTAACTCATAGCAATAGCGCGTGCCCACCCGCGCTTCTGCTACACAAGTATAGCAGCAGCGCTGTTATGGGAAGCTTGCTACCGCTAATAGCGCTAGCGCTCTTTGGCGAGGACGCGCTCTCGCTATTGAGGCACTCACTTGCTAACTTTTGTACACTCGCTCTCGCTAATTTAAGTAGTTTTTTGGCATATTTGTTTTGTATTTGAACCGCTTTGTAGAAGAATCTTTAGCACATAGAAATGTCATCATGATACACATACAAATGCCTGCGAGACCACAAATGTAATCATAGCATGTACATACAAATAGTCTCTTCATAATCATCATCCAACACAAAGTGGTATCTTGTTATCATCTCGAAAATAGCAATACATGCAAGTCTCGAATACTTGCAACTACAACAACGTCATCCATCTAAACAAAGGTATCATAAGAAGTGCTATCACTATGAGTGAGAGCGGAACCATGCAAGACATGAGGTGGCGATTCTGAGTCCTCTCTCGCTAGCGTGAACCTCAAGTAACTAGCTTCTCCTTCTTGTCTTTTGAAGTTTTTATGGCTGGCGCCTGTGAACCCATTCACTTGCGCTGACACTCATGCCACTTGTTGTACACCCGGAACCTTCCCTTTGTACACGACATAGCATTTCCATCTCGTCATCAAGAAACTAGGTACCTGTTAGAGATGCATGTTCATGAAAAGGATGTACAATCATATATATGAAACAAAATATATTAGAGCAACACCAAACAAGAAAGGTTAGCAACTAGATGCAACATATACAGTATGCAAATTAATTAACTAGAGGTACGCAGGTCATCGTACGCAAACTAACAAAGTAGCATTACGCAAGTTCGGCAGGGACCGTGGACATCACAAAGTTTCATCGCTACAAAAAGTATACAAGTTCATCCGACACATATCATCATCATCGGCATCATAAATCACCGAAGTTCCATCCTTCCATATCATCGAGGACGAACCCTAGCTGCTTGAACGGCGTGAGGTCTAGACGTTGCATGCCTATGCGAGTTCGGACGTCACCGCGATATATGGCCGTGGTGGAACATCCCTTCTCATCAACGACTTCTTTCATGATGATCTTCGCAATGTCGCTTTGGATGCAAAAGAAGTCATCTCTAAGTTTATAATTAAGCTTCTCCATGAGATTCTAGCCACTTGTGGATATGATCATCATTTTGGCTGTTAATCTGAAGCTTTTGGTGATCCGTGTTGAACTGAATCATGAGATGGACGATGTAGAATCCATCCTTCTTGCTTGGTTTTGGGACATGGATGCGGAGAGAGTTAGTTTTATGCTGAAACCCATCTTCTTGTTCCTTTGTTTCTGATATGCACGTGGCCACCTCTAAAGCTGAAGCCTTGGAGAGCATCATCTAGAATATTCATTATGTGGGTGTAGTCCTTTTCTCGTAGTCTCTCGAAGGGTGAAAATACACGGCGTGGGAGACTTGTGGGTAAAGAACGATAAGGACGGAGCGCTTTGTTCTTTGGGGGAAAAGACACCTCAAATTATTTCCCATATGAGAGAGATGGAATGATTGAAATGTACGAAAGGGTTGTCCGGAACTGACTTACTTTGGATGATAAGGCACGAGGACAATTTCCCGGTCCTTATACTGTACCATGAAGTTTTGGAGGTACTCCCTAGCAGTTTCATGCTCAAAGTCGCCGAGACTCAAGAAAGACTCGTGCATGTAGTACGGATCCACCACACAGATTTGCGAGACTTCTTCACTCTTCACGATGGAGCTCATATGTAGCGCAAAAAGGCGGACGATAGTAAAATCAAGCGCCTTTGTTAGAAACATCTCAAAGATATGGTTAAACCGCAGGAAGAACACCTCCGCGGGCTGTGTGTCGACGTAGCACCTCCCTCAAGCACACGAGCAGATGTCGGATATCCCGGATCCTTTGAGGCTAGTAGGCTTATCTCGACAAAGACATGGTCGTGCAGCTCTCGAGATCCCCGATAGTGCCTCCAGCCGGTTTCGGCGGTACCATCGGCTCGCCTGTGAGATGGAACATGACCGCACATTTCACGGGTACACGCTTGAATGCATCATCTGCTGCTGCTGTGTGCTCGCTTGTTTGGGCGATTACCTTCCCGATCTCTTCCTCTCCTTTTCTTGGACACACCTTCCGCACCCTTCCTTAACCCCTGCCCAAGTGTTCCCGGGCTAAGTACTATACGACCCTCGCGCCGGCTAGTTGAGCCTGTGTTGAGCGGCATCTTGAGCGTGTCTGTGAGGATTTCATGAAGAGAGACTTTTTGCATTCCACAGTGCGGCCCTGCCTGTATATCATCCATATCCTCATTAGCAAGTTGATAGCCCGATTCACATATGGTTGACTCATCATATCTATGTCACAGTCATACATGCGTTTGTATTGAGGTAATCCATAGGGTCGACCTCCGTCTCATCATCCATTCTACATTCTCTGAGAGAAATTACATCAGCTAGTACTATTGCACCCCTTCATCATGTCGTCCGCCGCTCTCACCCGGCACTACTATAGGAGCTGGTAATTGCGTAGGTGGGGTGGTGGTCTCCGCACATGCTTGTTGATGTGTGGTAGTTATTGGTGTGCTATCGGCCGGCTCCAGACGAATAAGATTCTTCGGCCATAGCAGCACCAAACCCTTCACGTTCCGCGTCCTCCTTATCCCATATGGGCCTTTTACCGAGGTAGCCACGGCTTCCGAGGCGATGCTTCCCCGTGTTCCTTTGCTCAAGGCTTTTGAATTTCGCAGCCTTAGCCTTGGCTGCCTCGATGGCGCAAGTGTCCTTGAACTTTTCGAACTCCTCTTCCGTAAGTGTCGATTTTCCTCCGTAATCTTGGACAGGGGTTAATCAGCCTCAATAGCTCGTTTCACCCTCCCTTTCCGAGAGGCCAAATCATTGCTGAACATGCCCATGGCGTGATTGTTAATATTTTTCATCTTCGGATCATCCCACGGTTGTTCTATGTTATCATCCCGGTCGGGAACTTGAATCTCTTGTGCAACTTTGTTAGAGCAACTCGCTTCAAATGTTCTTTACTCCTTAAGTCATCGCTCGTTGATGCTCAAGATTCCTCGTAGGATGCATCCTACTTGGTTCCCATAGCACTTATGCGAGGTTCTTCCGCTCTAACGGCTCAAACTTGCTGTGTGCCATCTTTGTGATCACAAGTCGTCCAATCCCTAGTTTGTTAGGTTTTCGATCCTCTGCGCTTATGCTTCCTCTTTTGGTATCGGCATCGGGCCGGTACCTTCCCAACCGTACCTTTCCCCGCCGGTACCTTCCCCACGGTCTCGGCGCCGCCATCGGTGCCGCGCGCCATGGTGCCAAGGCGCCCGTTGGTGTCGATGTCGGCGTTAGTACCATCATCGAGGCCGATTCGCAAACCTTGCTTAGGAGTCAAATAGTCAAGGTACTCTTGTTCACCCTCATAATCCATCTCGCCCGCACCTTGGTCAAGGCCCAGCTTCTTCGTTGTTCGACATGTTTCCTATGATTAAGTGGCCTCATTTATTTCTAAAAGTATGAATAAATGAGAAATGACATAAAAGAAATCTATGTGCCAAGACTCGATATGCCAACTATGTAGCACAAATCATGCCTTTATTCACGGAAAATTTCGCATGACCTTTGCTAAAAATGGACATATCGAGCGCTAAAATTCACCAAACGGAAATGAATCAACATTCCGCGTAACATAGGCCACTCGGATCATTTTCCAAACATGACATGTCCAAAACATGACATATGCACATACCACATGTCCAGTTCAAATTTCCATATAAATTCAGCTAATTCTGAAACCTAGCTAAATTCATAACTAAATAGATAACCTAATTAATTAACATGAAGAACCCTAGCAGAGAGGGGGGGTTTACAGAGAGTGCAGGGGTGAGGAGGCAGGCCTGACGACAGCCGGCAGGGGAGAGGAGGGAGGCGAGGGTCGACGGGTCATGGGCGAGCACGCCGGGTTCGGGAGCGAGCGCCGGCGCCGGAGTCGGGGGCGAGCGGCGTGGTTGGGGGCGAGCGCCGATTCGGGGTCGAGGGCGATATGGGGCGAAGCGGGCTAGCGCCGGCGCCGGGCTGAGTTGGGGCGAGCGCCAGGTCGGGTCAAGGGCGGAGCGACGGGCCGGAGAGAGTGGGGATTTGGGGAAATGGTGGGATGAAGCTGGGCGAAAAGGAATTTGGGGTTAAGTGGGCGTAGCAATGGCGCGTTATAAAAAACGCTGCTACTATATTCTGTAGCTGCAGCGGTTTCAGAGGAACGCGCTACCACTATGACCTGTAGCTGCAGCGCTTTATGAGAAACATGCTACTACTACGGTGCATAGCGGCAGCGGTTTATGAGAAACACGCTACTACTAAGATCTAGCAGCAGCAGTTTTGTGGAACGCTGCTACATCGCCGCTGCCATCGCCAGTTTCCTTTTTCTTTTCCTTTATTTTATCCCACTTTTATTTCCCGAGGGCAGTGAACGAAGGGAGGGCGATATATATTGCATCATTTGACGGTTAAATATGTATGCAAAATAGGAACATGTACATTACACATCATTGGACCCATGCATAATAATGGCTAAGTGTGTATACAAAATAGGAACATATATATATTACACATCATTGGACCCATAACATACGTTTCCTCAGTGCTGACATTTTCATTTTTGAGTCAGCTTCTTTCCCTTCTTGTTCGTCGAAGAATAATTGAGCCCCTCATTGTGACTTTGCCTCTTCCATGGAGTACGACTTTTCTTAGGTAATGTAGTATTGATTCTTCTTTGACGATACTTCATCATCATCGCCATCTTCCTCATTGGGTTGTCGATTGATCATAGTCTTCCTCGTTGGCGACTCCATCCATTCCAATGATGTTCCTTTTGCCTCTCCTCACGACAACACGGCTGGGATTGCGCTGGTCGATTATGAAGAAGCATTGTGTCACGTGCTTAGCGTGTACCCATGGCTCGTTTTTTGCGATAGCGTTCACGGTAGCGCTCTTGGCGTCGGGTATAGTCATGGTAGTGAACATCCGGCTTTCTCTTTCGACATTCTTAGCCCATCTGACAAGAAACATCGTCGTGTTGTGCAGTCCAGAGTAGTGAAGCTCCCAGATCTCCTCGACCCTTCCATAAAATCGTTCAGTTGTGCCGTTGTCGCTACCGATCATGCATTCCATCGTCACCCCTGAGTTCTGATCATCAATGTCCATTTCTTTTGCCTCCGTGTAGAACGTGTATCCGTTGATATCATATGCCTGATAGGTTATGAGGTTGGGCGAGGGGCCATGTGCTAAGGCGATATGAGCAATCCGTCCTTAGAGCCCTCCTCCGGGATTAGCAATAATATGCTCTTTGAACCAATGCAGAAAGTGGAGTTGTGTTCTCTAGTAACCGGCGTCCGTCCCCTGCATACCCCCGGTCACGATACTTCTTTGCGATAATTTCTTTGTGCAAAGCCACGAAAGGATCTACCTCGTCTAGGTGTTGTAGTACTACCAAGATTGCTCACAAAGTCGCTGCGTCGATCTGAGTATGCCATGTGTAGTTCCTCGCGACCGTTGCGTGACCATCTCCTTCGAGCCTCCCATCGTGCTTGTTAACGGGCAAACCAACACTAACACCAGGCGGCTGGTCTGCGCCATATAGAAAATTCTCACAGAAAGAGATGCACTCTTGTGCCAAATAGCCCTGGATGATGCTTTAATGATCCCATTGATCCTCTCAAACGGCATCATGTTGTGGAGGAATGACGGCCCCAGGTCTATTATGTCATCCACAATATGGACACACAGATGCACAATCACGTCGAAGAACGCGGGCGGGAAGTACATCTCAAGCTCATTCAGTATCACAACGATCTCTTCCTGCAGCCTTTGGAGCTACTTCACACTGATCAACATTCGAGAGATGACATCGAAAAAGTTGCAGAGACCAATAAGCGTGTCACGGACGTGCTTGTCCATTATCCCTCTAAGGGCAACAGGTAGTATTTGCGTCATCATCACATGACAGTCATGAGACTTCATCCTGCTGAACCTTTTCTTGTCCGTGTCTAGATATCTGCTTATCTTGCCACAGTAACTGGAACTAACTTTCACTCTGGTAAGGCACTTAAACAATTGATTGATCTCAGCCTGACTTAAGGTGAAGCAAGAGGGGGGGAAATAATCTTCTTTCTTTAATTTCTTGCCCTTCTTCTCCCGTGCCTCTGTCTCCGTCTCTGTCTCGTCTGACATTTTACGGGGCGGCATGTGCAGATCTTCCCTGATTTTCAAATCTTGCAAGTCTTTTCTCGCCTTCGGCCCATCCTTGGTCTTATCCGACATGTTCATCAGTGTTGCGAGCAAGCTCTCAAGGACATTCTTACAGATATGCATTTGATCAAGGCAATGAGGTGTATCGAGTTTGTGCGAAGACTCAAGTCCCGAACACGACCTCGTCTTCCATACCTTCAAAGAGCGGCTCCGGCGCCTTTCTCATCGTCTTTCCCAGCGCAGGGCACTCATTCCAGTTTTCAACAGCTCATCGATTTCGCACCGCTCCGCTTACGTGGAGGTCCTCGATGCTCGGCGTGACCATTCAATAGATCTCCACGGTTTCTCCACGGTCGCGTCTGTTCAAGCCATCTTCGATGCCCCATGTACACGATTTTCCCGCACCCACCATCTTTCCTTGACGTTAGCTGCTGAGACGTTGTATCATGCATGCAACGCGTGCATCCGCAATATCCATGGCACACCGGCCCGCCACATATCCGAATCGAGATAGTCCTCGCCTTTATCGTGATCGCCGCAGCTCTCATGTTGAAATACTCACCTTTGTCGGGCGTCCCATGTCTTGGCGGTGTTTTCCATAACGTGTCTAACTCCTCTTGATGTAGCCCAAGATACAAATTAATATTATTTCCTGGTTGTTTCGGCCCTTCAATAAGCATGCTCATGTGAATGTATTTGATTTCATGCACAACCGGGGAGGTTGTACATCCATACAAACACGGGCCATGTACTATGGTTGGTGTTCGGTTGCCAAACGGATTCATGCCATCGGTACATCGCCCGAGCACGATGTTCCTTGCATCACATTCAAAATACCGATAGAAGCTGTTCAACGCTCTCCACCGGCTTCCATCCTTCACGTGTCTCAGCTTCGGATCATCTCCATCGTCGGGCTTCTTCCTCTCTGGCGTGCCGCGCATTAGCTTTGCTTCCTTGGGATCTACAAAATACCTCCAGGAGACGGGAGTGATCGGTAAGTACCATAAAACTTTACGGGGACATTTCTTCCGGCCTTCTTGTATCGAGAAGCATTGCACACCGGACAGCTTGTTTTTTCGCGTGCTCCTTCCGATAAATTATGCAATCGTTGATGCATGCATGGTATCTAACGTGTGGCAGATCAAGAGGGCACGCGATCTTCTTGGCCTCATCAACACTAGTAGGACATAGATTACCCGCTGGAAGAACATCCTTTAGGTACTTGAGATGCTCATCGAGGCTAGTGTCGGTCCATTTGTTTTTAGCCTTCGTCTTGAGGAGTTGAGCGTGAAACTCAACCGGTCACCTCGAGATTGCAACCATGATACAATGGAGTGTTCGAGTCTACCACCGCTTGCTCCAGCTTAGCCTCCTCTCTAGAAGCAGCTCTCTCGTAGATCTCCTTGCGAAGCAATGCTTGAACATGAGGGTCCCGCACAATTGAACTTAGTACCGACGAACTCTGCTGCGTGGAGTCCATGTCGCTCTCTCTGCCGCCATGTCCGCCCTTCTCCTCCGCCATGTCCGCCCCTTCTCCGCCGCCATGTTCGGCCTCTTCCCGCCGCCATTATCGATCATCTCTTCGCCTTGCCCGTGTCATCATTGCTGCCCGTCGGCATCCTCAACATCGTCATCCTCATCTTCAATTATCCACCTAGTATAGCCATCCATGAAACCAGTCATGAGCAAAAGGCGCTTCGACATGACCATCGTCATGGGGTCGAGCCAAACTATTCCTTTGCATTTTCGACACGGACATAAAACCTCATCCGGTTATTTTCTTTCATGTCTTGCACCACCGACCGCAACCACCTGTCCACCATCGCTCCACCGACCATCGCCAACTCGCACGGTAATAATAAAAAATTGATTGTAAAAATGCATGCATGCATCAAAGTCATAAAAAATTTGGCATGACCTTCCTAAAAATAGGCCATATATGGATCTAGAGTTTGCGGAATTAGCCAAATGTAAATAAATCGACATTTCGCAAAACATAGGCAACTCAAAAGCACAATTTGGCATCAACTCATGCCACACACACAATTTCCACAAACATATCACACACACATAAACACATTTCCATTTTGCAAAAGATGAAATTTTCATCACCTCTATCTCGATGGCGGAGATGATGTTGTAGGGAGATCAAAAGTGCACAAAGCTCTTCTTGACAAAGATAGATCTAGTTAGGGGCAAATAGGTCACTTAACTAAATCCTACATCTACCTAGCTACCTAATTTGGAAGGAGACAACTTCAACTAGTGGAGGGGAAGGAAAAGAGAAAGGAGATGCATTGATGGAGGTGGTGTAGTTATGTAGGAGTAATGAAGAGAGAGAAGGTGGATAGAGAAGAGAGAGAGTAATGGGGAGAAGTATTGAGAAGAAGAAGAGTGAGAGTGGGAGCATGTGGTGGAGGGAAGAGAGGAGAGGGGAGGTAGGGGGAGGGAAAAAAGGAAGGGGAGGGAGGGACGGGTTGGGGGTTGGTGGAGTTAGCAAGAGGCTGGGGAGAAAACGCTGCTGCTAAGAACTTAGCAAAGCGCGCACTTTATGTAAGGCGCCATCGCTAATCGACAAAAATTGTGGCAATTTGAAACTTACCAAAGAGCGATCTCGAGGAAACCGCGCTACTACTACGTGCTTAGCGATGGCGCTGTTATTGCGACAGCGCCATCGCTACTTAGAGTTGGGGAACACCGCGGTCGATATTTGTAGCAGCGCGTTCTGTCGGCGGCTCCATCGCTAAATCTTTATCAGCAGCGAGTTTACGTAACCCGCGCTACAACTACTTAGCAGCAGCGCTCTATTTTGATCCGCGCTGCTGCTAAGATTCTGTGTATAGGCGTTTCCCTAGTAGTGAATGTGCGTTCGTAGTCCGATTTCGTTCATCTCTGGCGTGCGGTCCTCGGGCGGGTCCCCACACGCGCTGCCAAAACTTGGGTGCATTCAGTAAACCGACTGCACTTGTCAGGCAACCCGGTGGTTTCGGTATGGGCGGTGGGGAACCTCGGTCGTACGTCTCTCTGTCGCATCCGCCAAAGTCGCTCATTTTTTTCCACGGGCCACAGTGACCATGCAGGACACGCACGCCAAAATTTGTCGCGTTTCGACACTTTACAAATTTTCTATGATTTTCCACACCGAAAACCACTAAAACAATGTCCGGACATGACGCAACATGCGTTCGTAGTCCAATTTCGTTCATCTCTGGCGTGCGGTCCCCGAGTGGGTCCCCACACGCGCTAGCAAAAGTTGGGTGCATTCCGACAAACCGCACTGGCACATGCTGTGCAACCCGGTGGTTTCGGTATGTACGGAGGGGACCCTCGGTCGTATGTCTCTCTGTCGCATCCACCAAAGTCGCTCATTTTTTTCCACGGGCCACAGTGACCATGCAGGACACGCACGCCAAAATTTGTCGCATTCCGACCCTGTAAGGATTTTCTATGATTTTCTGCACCGAAAACCCCTAAAACAGTGCCCGGACGTGACGCATTGTGCGTTCGTAGTCCGATTTCGCTCATCTCTAGCGTGTAGTCCCCGGACAGGTCCCCACACGCGCTGCCAAAACTTGGGTGCATTCCGGCAAACCGTACAGGCACTTGCTGTGCAACCCGGTGGTTTCGGTATGGGCGGAGGGGACCCTCGATCGTACGTCTCTCCATCGCATCCGCCAAAGTCGCTCATTTTCTTCCACGGGTGACAGTGACCATGCAGGACACGCACGCCAAAATATGTCGATTCGATGTCAGTACGGATTTTCTATGATTTTCCGCACCTAAAACCACTAAAAACACTGCCCGGACGTGACGCAATGTGCTTTCGTAGTCTGATTTCGTTCATCTCTGGCGTGCGGTCACCGGGCGGGTCCCGACACGTGCTGCCAAAAGTTGGGTGCATTCCGGCAAATCGCACTGGCACTTGCTGTGCAACCCGGTGGTTTCGGTATGGGCGGAGGGGACCCTCGGTCGTACGTTTCTTCGTCGCATCCGCCAAAGTCGCTCATTTATTTCCACGGGCCACAGTGACCATGCAGGGCACGCACGCCAAAATGTGTCGCGTTCCGACACTGTAGGGATTTTCTATGATTTTCCCCACCGAAAACCACTAAAAACACTGCCCGGACGTGACGCAACGTGCGTTCGTAGTCCGATATTGTTCATCTCTCGCGTGCGGTCCCCTGGCGGGTCCCCACATGTGCTGCCAAAAGTTGGGTGCATTCCGGCAAACCGCACTAGCACTTGCTGTGCAACCCGGTGGTTTCGGTATGGGCGCAGGGGACCCTCGGTCGTACGTCTCTCCGTCGCATCCGCCAAAATCGCTCATTTTTTTCCACGGGCCACAGTGACTGAGGGAGTCCTGGACTAGGGGGTGTCCGGACAGCCGGACTATCATTATCCGTCGGACTCCAAGACTACGAAGATACAAGATTGAAGACTCTGTCCCGTGTCCGGATGGGACTTTCCTTGGCGTGGAAGGCAAGCTTGGCAATATGGATATGTAGATCTCCTACCATTGTAACCGACTCTGTGTAACCCTAGCCTCCTCCGGTGTCTATATAAACTGGAGGGCTTTAGTCCGTAGGACAACATACATTACAACAATCATACCATAGGCTAGCTTCTAGGGTTTAGCCTCCTTGATCTCGTGGTAGATCCACTCTTGTACTACCCATATCATCAATATTAATCAAGCAGGACGTAGGGTTTTACCTCCATCGAGAGGGCCCAACACAGGTAAAAACATCGTGTCCCTCGCCTCTTGTTACCATCCGCCTAGACGCACGTTCGGGACCCCTACCGAGATCCGCCGTTTTGACACCGACATTGGTGCTTTCATTGAGAGTTCCTCTTTGTCGCCACCGATAGAGCGGATGCCTCCACCGTCTTCAAAGACGGCGTTTTTCGCCGAAGGGGCCTTAGCCGCCGGCCAAAGTATCTGGCTTGGTGGTTTTCTTATGACCGCCTGTCCGGCCGCCGCTTCGACAATGACTTCGCAAGTCATTAGAAGCAATCTTCGCGTCAGCCCTAAAGCTGCCGAACAGTTGGATCCAATAGAACTCTCGCTCGCATTAATGAGCTCTTGGATCGCGCCGCTGCCACGGGAGTCGCCACGGACTACAATTAGATTGGGCTTAGAACCGATCTGAGAGAGATTAACTCCCCCCAGGCCACCCACCACATCGCAGTGGTAGAGTAGCAATACGGCAACTCTTTGCCTGTGTTGAAAACAATTCATGTCCGGATTCCCGAACCCTCCATGCCGGATTCCCGCGAAGGGACGGACTTTGATTGAGCATTGAACTTAAAATAATGCATCACCCCGGACTCGCTGGATTGTACCCAGCAAACCAAACTTCCGAATTCGGAAAACCCTCGGCCTTTGAGCCCCAAGATGGGCAGGGATCTGGATTTTAGTCCACCCACCCGCCCAGACATATGCGATCTATCTCTAATACGGCAAGAGCCCGCTGAAACAGTACATCACTACTGGGCCAGCTTCCTCCTGGTTATGGACAGGATAAAGGACTGCCGAGAGGAAAACACAATATCAATCTTCTGCAATAACTGCACGGACAAGGGAATACTAAACGCCATTGATCGTCGCAAAATTACGCTTCACCGATCCGCATCCATAATGCGAAAGTCTCAGGCGATGGAGAGCTTCCGGAAAACCGAAAATCAATTTTGGGATAATCCGGCCCCAAACCCATTCCACAGTAAAAGGGCGCCCTACACTCAGGCCCCAGATGCAAGAACGAAAAAACAAAAACCCAATAAGGGAAACGGAACCGTACTGGAGGGATGGCTCAATGGACCCTGTAAACTTCATAGTACAGAGGGAGCCGTCCCAATGCATAGCCTTTGAGCATGTTGGATATTACGGCAGGTGGCCAAAAGTGGCGAGGAACTTCTAGCTCCGGGAAACCATCCCAACAATACCAGCACGATATCAACAGTCTTCGAGACCTTAGCATCAAACAATATGCGAAAGCGAACAATCCGCGGACTCGCCGAAGTCTACCAAGTAGCAACAGCAAATCCATGGAGTGACACAGCTATTACCTTCAACGCCAGTGACGAGCCTAAATTCCGAACAACCAAAGCACCAGCTGCACTGGTACTTAGTCCCATAGTGGACGGCTTTCGACTGACAAAAGTCCTCATGGATGGCAGCAGCGGACTAAACCTCATTTACGAGGAAACTCTGCGAAAAATGGAAATCGATCGGAGCCGTATTGAGCAAAGCAGCACAACCTTTAGAGGAATAATCCCTAGCCGGGAAGCGCGCTGCACCGGAAAAATCACACTCGATGTGGTGTTCGGCTCTCCGGACAATTATAGATCCGAAGAAGTCACGTTCCAGGTGGCCCCGTTCAGCAGCAGGTATCACGCCATATTAGGACGAGAGGCATTCACAATTTTTCAAGCAGTACCCCATTATGGGTACATGAAGCTGAAAATGCCTGGGCCCAATGGAATAATCACTCTCGCTAGTGATCCGGACATAGCACTCCACGCCGAAAACAAGACAGCCGCACTAGCCCTCAAGGCACTATCCGAAGCCTTAGCGGCAGAAGAACTCACCGCGCTGCGCTCTACGGTGAACAGGGACGATGTGATACTCGATAAAAGATCCAAGTCCACCTCCTTCAAACCAGCAGATGAAATAATAAAATTCCAGGTCCATCCAATCGACCCAACAAAGACGGCCTCCATTGGGGCACAATTGAACCCAAGTAGACGCCAGATTACGCGAATTCCTTCGGAAAATTGGGATATCTTCGCCGCATCCTTCGGACATGCCCGAATCCCACGCAGTTGGCGTAACACAGCCTAAACATCCTAAAAGGATTTAAGCCACCAAGCAGGCTCTTCGACGATTTTCCAACCCAAAAGACAGGCAATGGGAGAGGAGCTAGCCAAACTCATCGGAAGCCGGATTCATTAGAGATATCAAACATCCGGATCTGCTAGCAACTGGTGATGGTACCAAAGAAGGATAAATCCTCGCGCCTTTTGTCGATTTTAAAGACCTCAATAAGGCTTGCCCAAAGGATCCTTCCTCTCCCCGCATCGATCAAATTATCGATGCTACAGCGAACACCATTCACGTTGTGCTTCCCGGACGCATACTCGCTATCATCAAATCAAGATGGCGAAGGAATCAAGCCGCAACGGCATTTATCACTCCATATGGACCATTCGCTTCAACACGATGCCCTTCGGACTTAAAAACGCCGGCGCAACATATCAGCGCATGATTCAAACATGTCTGGCCACCCAGATCGGCAAAACAGTCGAGGCGTACGTAGACGACGTAGTCGTCAAAACAAAACACGTCGAAACTCTAGTAGACGACTTGAGGCTCACATTCGACAACCTCAGAGCATATGACATCAAGCTGAATCCCGAAAAATGCGTTTTTGGTGTACCAGCCGGAAAGCTGCTGGGCTTCATTGTATCCGGTAGAGGAATTGAAGCAAATCCGGCTAAAATCTGAGCTCTGTCATAGTTGGATATTCCAAAAGACCTCAAACAAATACAAAAATTAACAGGATGCGTGGCAGCCTTAAGCCGCTTTATCTCCCGTTTAGGAGAAAAGCGCGCCCCTCTATCGCCTCCTCAGCGCACCAACATTTTGAGGGATTTGGATGCCGCCATTGCCGGACTCGAAGAAATAAAGGCCATATTGGCAACAAATCCGGTCCTGGCTGCGCCCACTCTGGGCGAACCAATGCTGTTATACATCGCAGCAACGCACCAAGTTGTAAGCACGGTCCTCTTCGTCGAACGAGTGACAGAAGGGCATAAATTCCCTCTTCAAAACCCAGTGTACTATGTATCCACTGTGTTAACCCCCTGCAAATCCCGTTACCCGCACTATCAGAAGATAGCATATGCGGTGTTCATGGTGTCCCGAAAGCTCCAGCACTACTTCCAAGAGTGTTTGATAACAGTGGCCTCTGAGGTACCACTCAATGACATCATAAATAACCGCGACCCAACGGGCATGATTGCGAAATGGGCCATTGAGCTCTTACCATTCGACATAACTTACAAACCTCGGCGAGCTATAAAGTCACAAGTTTTGGCTGACTTCGTCGCTGAATGGACCGAAGCCGAACTCCCTAAAGAGTACGGCGCATACTCCAACCGGACTATGCATTTCGACGGCTCCAAAATGTTGGCGGATCGGGCAAGGCGTCGATCGACGCGTCCCAACCGGAGAAACAGTCCAAGATGTACTTCAAATAATGTACACGGACTCCAACAATGCAGCCAATCGAGGCCTGTTGCATGGTCTCCGGATGGCGATCTCCATGGGCATTCAACGCCTAGAAGAGCGCGGGGATTCAAACCTCGCAATATCCCAAATAAATGGAGACTTTGACGCCAAGGATCCGAAAATCGCAGCATATCGCAACGCTGTCCTAAAAATGTCAGCTCGGTTTGAAGGACTGGAATTCCATCACATAGCTCGAGATAATAACCAGCGGCCGACGTCTCGGCAGGCATCGGTGCGGCGTGATGCCGCCCTCCTAATATCTTCTGGAATGGCTCTTCAAGCCATCCGCATTATGGGAAGAGGAGCCCGTAGTGACAAACCGAGAAAACCGCACCAACCGGTGATTCGGCAGATGACATAACACCCTCAAATTTCCCGTCATAATGGCGAATCGCCATGCGTGGGTAAACCTTTCCTAGCTTACTTACATAGGCAGGAACCTCCCGAAGAGCAAAATGAGGCCCGCTGCTTAGTACGGCGATCGAAGGCCTACAAGGTCCATGAGGGAGAACTTTATAAGAAAGGTACCACCACAGTCCTTCAAAGGTGTATCTCCGAACAAGAAGGGCGAAACCTCCTGGCTGAAATTCATGCCGGACTAGGCGGACACCACGCAGCAGCCCGGGCCCTTGTAGGAAAGGCATTCCATACAGGATTTTATTGGCCGACGGCCCGGGCAGATGCGCAGGACTTGGTCCAGCGATGCGTTGGTTGTCAGCTCTTTGCTAATCAGAGCCATATGCCACCCACCGCCCTCAAAACCATACCCATTACCTGCCGTTCGCGGTCTGGGCGCTTGACATGGTTGGACCCCTTAAAGGGGGAACCCACAAGCAAAGGTACCTATTGGTCATGGTGGATAAATTCACCAAATGGATAGAGGCCAAACCGGTCAAAACGGCAGAGTCCGGACCAGTGATAGACTTTATATCAGGGGTGGTACACCGTTACGGAGTCCCCCACAGCATCATCACCGACAACGACACGAATTTCACAGCCGACGAGGTTAAGTCATGGTGCAAAAATATGGGCGTCAAGGTCGACTACGCTTCAGTCTATCACCCTCAAACCAACGGTCAAGTGGAAAGAGCAAATGGTCTAATAATGAGCGGCATCAAACCCAGACTAGTGAGGTCACTTACTAAATCCGACACACAATGGGTCGAGGAGCTCGACCAGACTGGGGCTGCGGACAACGCCTAACCGTACTACCGGATTCACACCATTTTTATGGTATACGGCGCAGAGGCAGTCTTGCCTCAGACATTATTCATGACTCACCTCGAGTGCGCATGTATGAGGAAAGAGAGGCCGAGCTTGATCGGCAGGACATCTTGGACACATTGGAGGAAGAACGTGACGTCGCGAAGGCTCGTTCCGCATTTTATCAACAGCAGGCCCGAAGATATCAAAGCAGAGAAGTACGGGCCAAGACTTACAACGTTGGTGAACTCGTTCTACGCCTGCCGGACAAGAAAAAGGACAAGCTAAAGCCCAAATGGGAGGGTCCCTTCATTATCGATCAAGTCCTGACCGGCGGAGCATACCGTCTACGAAATGAATCAGACAACCGACTCGAGCCGAACCCATGGAACGCAGCCCGCCTCCGACGATTCTATGCCTAGCGCCGGATTAAGAGTTCGTCCCCTTCCCCAGTCCAAACTTTTACATTTCGGCTGTCTTTCGTTTCTCTTTTTATGCCTTTTTATTTAAAAGCCCTTACGGGCCTATTCTCGCATTTTTTGCATACACATGAGGTGCCATCCGCACTCATTATTCCTGGGGGCTTCTTTTACAGAAGCTTAATTCAACGGGTTTCATACCCAGCACATGTGTCAAGCTTCCACATGTACCTTTTACTCGCCATTGTATGCATCGATATGACTTAAGTTTTGGCCAAGCTGGGTTGCCTGGCTCCTGTGCTTACCCCTACGTTCCCGATTGTTCGGCTAGGAGGTAAAGGGAGCACCTCTGCGATTGTTACTGCCGGGTCATCCGGATGTGTACCTCAGCCTGGGTGAAGCCGAAAGCTAGCGTTCTTAAGGGAATATTCGGTCGGTGACTTAAAAGATGACTTTTTACCTATTTATCTATTTGCCCCCAGATGTTTTACTGCTTTCTTTGCAGTCCGGACATGCACTTTAGGGCATGCCTCCCAGGGAAAGGAACCCTTAACGGAACTATTCTCCCTAGAAGATGTTTCTTACTAACCATGTAATATAACATAACTAGTTGGGCACTTGTCTGATAAAGCACTAATGACCCCTACGCCTGGTCTCCATGCATACCACGGTTGTTTCTTAACCAAGGAGGTATTCGGATACACTCCGGACTCTAGGGTCCCGAGGTTGAAGTGAAAAGGTCGGCAAAGACAAATGATCTACAATCCGGCTAGAAGGCATTTCACATGTCACTTTAAAGGATAACACACATTGTCAAATTTACTGATTGTATTCCTCCTCAATCCCGTCTAACAGGGTGTCTAGTTTACAGTCCCGTTGGGAAAATTTAGCAGCCAACTCTACTTGGCTGTATACTAAACTCACAGGGATCTCCTTCCCATCGGGCCCCATCGGTCCAACTTCGGCCATGTGGTTGGGATCCGCCTTCTTGTACCGCGTCTTCACCATGGCCCAAGCCTCCCTGGCACCTTCACGGCAAGCGAAATCTTCCACAAGCGGAAGCGCTGCCAAGACTCCCGCAGCTTCTCTGCAAGCTCCCCGAGGCCCTCGGGTAGGGTGAGGGCTGGCCATAAAGCCTGAACGACGCCGCTCATTGCCGGCCGAACTCGTTCGAGTAGCTGCAACAGTTCGGGAAGTTTATCACCCTTGATATGGGCATCTCCTCTGCAGGACGACCCGTGAGTATACCTACAAGACATATCATGTCAAAAATACTTCCTCGCCGAACTCTTCTTTTCAAAAGAGTCCACTCAAGCACTTACTATTAATGCTGCGACGAAGCCGTTGATTCTCCTTAACGGAGCCGGACAGCTCGGCCTGAGCGCCTTTCTGCTCTTCTCCGAGCTTGGCATTGGCATCCTGAAGCTTGTTCCTTTCCTGCTGAACCCTATTCAGCACACTCTCGTCAGCCTTTAGCTAGCGTAGCAATGCTTGCCTGTCCGGATCTTGTCCGGCGGTACCTGCAATGTCATTATTAGACTCGCGCACCCGCCGCACAGCGCTTATATTTATTAATAAAAATGTGTTACCAGGAGGGGTCTTTCCGCTCTCCTCCTGCGGCAAGTGCGGACCTCAAGTTGGGCCTTGCAATCTTGCAGCTCCGAGACAGTCATGGCGTTCTTCTCGGTAAGTGCTCGCATTTCAAATGATCCTTAAATCAGTTAGCATAACTACTTTAAGTCTCGGGGCTCTTGGTATGTACAACCATTAAAATTCCCTTACCCGTATGTCTTTCACATACCGCTCCGTGGCTCGTAAAACCATTTTGAGCTGCACGGGATGCGCGTCCCCGCGTTAAAGGCATCCAATGCCTCAAGGAAAAAGCACGCTTCACGAAATCTGTCCGTGGCGCTTTGGGTTCATGGCGCCTCCACCTCGAACTTGGTGGCGGACGGTCGGTCGGTATCCTCCGTTGGAGAGGATCCAGCCCGCGTCTTGCGCTTGCCTCCCCTCCGGCCGGGCGTTGAGCCCGGCCGGTGTTGGTCGGATCGGCAATTCCTGCGCCGCAGTCCGGCGAAAGCACTTTTTCTCGTCTGAGATCATGAGCACTCAGGCATTTCTAACGCTGTTGCTCAAAATTCAAGCACGAGCTATACCTTTGCGGCGACGCTTCCGCCCAAGCGCGCCCTTTCCGCCTCGCTGGTCCGGATCGGCCTCTGTGGGCCAGCCACCGCTGGCTCGGCTTCTGCAGAAGGCACTTCCTGCGAAATACCGCTGTTCGCGAGGGTTAGAAATGGGCGAGAAGAGATAATGGTGTCCGGTCTTCGGTCACGGTCACTGGGAAGCCGGACTTAGTCCGGTAGTCCGCCGTAATCGCAACCAAGGCATTATCTATGCTAAGCTGGTGAAACACCCGTCGATCAGCTCCACCTCGATGTTCGGGTCCTCTTCGAGGCGGATCCAGGATCTTTCAGATCCTCGGGTTGCGGGCGCAGACTCACCATGTCCTCCACAACCGGTGTAGATCCTGCGCCAAGACATAATTTAAGAAGCTTTAAACTTGAAAGCATGGGTTGAGCCCTTCAAGGTGTTCACTTACCCATCCTCTAGGGTTGATCATGGAAAACCCATTCAAAGGGTTCGCTCAAGGAAGTCCTCCTTCTCCCCTTATGCAGGCTGGGCAGATCTTTACCAGATCCTCAACGAATCCGCCCTTCGCGGCCGTGCCGGTGGCATCGTCTTCCCCGCTGAAATCCCACATGGGGTGGCCTCAGATTGCGAAAGGCTGTACCACTCGCTTGATGCATGTGGCCATGACTCGATCATGGTCAAGCGGAATGAGCCATTAATCTTATCCGCCCATCAAGTAATGGACGCCTTGTCTTCCTCCAATCGGGGCTCATGGGCGCCACCGAGGCGTTTCTTCAAGGGAGCAGCACTAAACTCCGGAGGCCGATCCGGACTGGTCCAGCAAAGGAGCGCCCCTATATAAAACCACTCCGAGGGCCAGTCTTCGGACGCCTTCTTGGGAGTACCGGATAGGTATCCGATCCCGGCGATGCGCCATATTTTGGCACCGCCCACTTGATATATGGACCCCTCGTGAGAACGGGGTACGAGGCAAAACAACCTCTTCCACAATGCAAAATGGGGCTCGATGCCCAGGAATAGCTCACAAAGAGCTACATAGCCCGCGATATGCAGGACAGAGGCGGGTGTGAGGTGGTGGAGCTGGAGTCTGTTGAACTTTAGGAGCCCGCGGTGGAACGGATGTATTGGAAATCTGAGTCCCCTTATCAGATAGGGGACAAAGCATACTCGCTCCAACTTATTAGGGCTTGGAGTGTCCTCCGCCTGCCTCCCACCTTGATAAGTAACCAGTCCGGCCCGGACTGGGACCATGAAGGCCGGAGGGAGAAATCCCCCCGTTTGGAGCTTCACTAGCTCGTTGTGCGAAATAGAGCACCTCCTCCAATTCCCTGGCGGTGGGCTGGGAGTGCGTGAAGAAGAGCCGCGTCGACGATCCATGATGGAATGGATTTCTAGGTCAAAGGTGCTTCGATGGAGTATTCGCGGGAGGAAGACGGTGTGGTTTGGATCTGGATTCTTGCCTCTTTTATAGGCGAACGACTCGCACAATTAGGGGTGAAATGCAAAGACACCTGGCTTTTCGCATTGTGGGGCGCGTGGAAGAGGGCCATTATTTGGCGAGAAGCCAAGGAACACGATATTCAAGATGAAGCTGGACACTGCTCGCAGTACATGGAATTTGAAGGAGAACCCGCCTTGCAACGCCAAGACTATAAACACGCTGGACTTATCGTCATTGAAGCCTGGTTCGGGGCTACCGAGGAGTCCTGGACTAGGGGTGTCCGTGACAGCCGACTATCATTATCCGCGGACTCCAAGACTACGAAGATACAAGATTGAAGACTCCGTCCCCGTGTCCCGGATGGGACTTTCCTTGGCGTGGAAGGCAAGCTTGGCAATCACGGATATGTAGATCTCCTACCATTGTAACCGACTCTGTGTAACCCTAGCCTCCTCCGTGTCTATATAAACCGGAGGGCTTTAGTCCGAGGACAACATACATTACAACAATCATACCATAAGCTAGCTTCTAGGGTTTAGCCTCCTTGATCTCGTGGTAGATCCACTCTTGTACTACCCATATCATCAATATTAATCAAGTAGGACGAGGGTTTTACCTCCATCGAGAGGGCCCGAACCTGGTTAAAAACATCGTGTCCCTCGTCTCTTGTTACCATCCGCATAGACGCACAGTTCGGGACCCCCTACCCGAGATCCGCCGGTTTTGACACCGACAGTGACCATGCAGTTCACGCACGCCAAAATTTGTCGTGTTCCGACGCTGTATGGATTTTCTATGATTTTCCACACCGAAAACACCTAAAACCCTGCCCGGATGTGACACAACTTGCGTTCTTAGTCCGATTTCGTTCATCTGGCGTTCGGTCCCCGGGCGGGTCCCCACACGCGCTGCCAAAACTTGGGTGCATTCGGGAAAACCGCACTGGCAATTGCTGTGCAACCCGGTGGTTTCGGTATGGGCGGTGGGGAACCTCGGTCGTACGTCTCTCCGTCGCATCTGCCAAAGTCGCTCATTTTTTTCCACGGGCCACAGTGACCATGCAAGACATGCATGCCAAAATTTGTCGCGTTCCGACACTTTACGAATTTTCTATGATTTTCCGCGCCGAAAACCACTAAAACACTGCCCGGACATGACGCAACATGCGTTCGTAGTCCGATTTAGTTCATCTCTGGCATGCGGTCCTCGAGTGGGTCCCCAGACGCGCCGGCAAAAGTTGGGTGCATTCCGGCAAACCGCACTGGCACTTGCTGTGCAACCCGGTGGTTTCGGTATGTACGGAGGGGACCCTCGGTCGTGTGTCTCTCTGTCGCATCCACCAAAGTCGCTCATTTTTTCCACGGGCCACAGTAACCATGTAGGACACGCACGCCAAAATTTGTCGTGTTCCGACACTGTACGGACTTTCTATGATTTTCCGCACCGAAAACCCCTAAAATACTGCCCAGACATGACGCAACGTATGTTCATAGTCCCATTTCATTCATCTCTGGCGTGCGGTCCCCGGGCGGGTCCCCACACGCACTGCCAAAAGTTGGGTGCATTCCAGCAAACCGCACTGGTACTTGCTGTGCAACCCGGTGGTTTCAGTATGGGCGGAGGGGACCGTCGGTCGTACGTCTCTCCGTCGCATCTGACAAAGTCGCTCATTTTTTTCCACGGGCCACAGTGACCATGCAGGAGACGCACGCCAAAATTTGTCGCATTCCGACGCTGTAAGGATTTTCTATGATTTTCTGCACCGAAAACCCCTAAAACACTGCCTGGACATGACGCAATGTGCGTTCGTAGTCCGATTTCGTTCATCTCTAGCGCAGCGGTCCCGGGCGGGTCCCCACACGCCGCCAAAACTTGGGTGCATTCCGGCAAACCGCACTGGCACCTGCTGTGCAACCCGGTGGTTTCGGTATGGGCAAAGGGGGACCCTCGGTCGTACGTCTCTCCGTCGCATCCGCCAAAGTCGCTCATTTTTTTCCACGGGCCATAGTGACCATGCAGGACACGCACGCCAAAATATGTCACATTCCGACGCTGTATGGATTTTCTATGATTTTCCGCAATGAAAACCACTAAAAACACTGCCCGGACGTGACGCAACGTGCGTTCCTAGTCCGATTTCGTTCATATATGGCATGCGGTCCCCGGGCGGGTCCCCACACGCGCTGCCAAAAGTTGGGTGCATTCCGGCAAACCGCACTGGCACTTGCTGTGCAACCTAGTGGTTTCGGTATGGGCGGAGGGGACCCTCGGTCGTACGTCTCTCCTTCGCATCTGCCAAAGTCACTCGTTTTTTTCCACGGGCCACAGTGACCATGCAGGACACGCACGACAAAATATGTCGCATTCCGACGCTGTACGGATTTTCTATGATTTTCCGCACCGAAAACCACTAAAAACACTGCCCGGACGTGACGCAACATGCGTTCGTAGTCCGATTTCGTTCATCTATGGCATGCGGTCCCCGGGCGGGTCCCCACACGCGCTGCCAAAAGTTGGGTGCATTCCGGCAAACCGCACTGGCACTTGCTGTGCAACCCGGTGGTTTCGGTATGGGCGGAGGGGACCCTCGGTCGTACGTCTCTCCGTCGCGTCCCTTCAAAGTCGCTCATTTTTTTCCACGGGCCACAGTGACCATGCAGAGCACGCAAACCAAAATTTGTCGCGTTCTGACACTGTATGGAATTTCTATGATTTTCCGCACCGAAAACCCCTAACACACTGCCCGGACATGACGCAACGTGCGTTCGTAGTCCGATTTTATTCGTCTCTGGCGTGCGGTCCCGGGGCGGGTCCCCACATGCGCTGCCAAAAGTTGGGTGCATTCCGGCAAACCGCACTGGCACTTGGTGTGCAACCCGGTGGTTTCGGTATGGGCGGAGGGGACCCTCGGTCGACGCTCTCCGTCGATCCGCCAAAGTCGCCATTTTTTCCACGGGCCACAAGGACTATGCAGGCACGACGCCAAAATTTGTCGCGTTCCGACGCTGTAAGGATTTTCTATGATTTTCCGCACCGAAAACCCCTAAAACACTAACCGGACATGACGCAACGTGCGTTCGTAGTCCGATTTTGTTCATCTCTAGCGCAGTCCCCGGCGGGTCCCCACACGCCGCCAAAACTTGGGTGCATTCCGCAAACCGCGACCGCACTTGTCAGCAACCCGGTGGTTTCGGTATGGGCGAGGGACCCTCGGTCGACGCTCTCCGTCGATCCGCCAAAGTCGCCATTTTTTTCCATGGGCCATAGTGACTATGCAGGACACGACGCCAAAATATGTCGCATTCCGACGCAGATGGATTTTCTATGATTTTCCGCACCGAAACCACTAAAACACCGCCGGACGTGACGCAACGTGCATTCCTAGTCCGATTTCGTTCATATATAGCATGCGGTTCCCGGGCGGGTCCCCACACGCGCTGCCAAAAGTTGGGTGCATTCCGGCAAACCGCACTGGCACTTGCTGTGCAACCCAGTGGTTTCGGTATGGGCGGAGGGACCTCGGTCGACGCTCTCCTTCGTGATCCGCCAAAGTCGCTCATTTTTTTCCACGGGCCACAGTGACCATGCAGGACACGCACGACAAAATATGTTGCATTCCGACGCTGTACGGATTTTCTATGATTTTCCGCACCGAAAACCACTAAAAACACTGCCCGGACGTGACGCAACATGCGTTCGTAGTCCGATTTCGTTCATCTATGGCATGCGGTCCCGGCGGGTCCCCACACGCGCCGCCAAAAGTTGGGTGCATTCCGCAAACCGCGACTGCACTTGCTGTGCAACCCGGTGGTTTCGGATGGGCGGAGGGGACCTCGGTCGACGCTCTCCGTCGCGATCCGCCAAAGTCGCCATTTTTTTCCACAGGCCACAAGTGACCATGCAGAGCACGCACACCAAAATTTGTCGCGTTCCGACGCTGTATGGATTTTCTATGATTTTCCGCACCGAAAACCCCTAAAACACTGCCCGGACATGACGCAACGTGCGTTCGTAGTCCGATTTTATTCATCTCTGGCGTGCGGTCCCCGGGCGGGTCCCCACACGCGCTGCCAAAAGTTGGGTGCATTCCGGCAAACCGCACTGGCACTTGGTGTGCAACCCGGTGGTTTCGGTATGGGCGGAGGGGACCCTCGGTCGACGCCTCCGCCGTCGATCCGCCAAAGTCGCTCATTTTTTTCCACGGGCCACAGTGACCATGCAGGGCACGCACGCCAAAATTTGTCGCGTTCCGACGCTGTAAGGATTTTCTATGATTTTCCGCACCGAAAACCCCTAAAACACTAACCGGACGTGACGCAACGTGCGTTCATAGTCCGATTTTGTTCATCTCTAGCGCAGCGTCCCGGCGGGTCCCCACACGCCGCCAAAACTTGGGTGCATTCCGCAAACCGCGACCGCACTTGCTGTGCAACCCGGTGGTTTCGGTATGGGCGAGGGGACCCTCGGTCGACGCTCTCCGTCGATCCGCCAAAGTCGCCATTTTTTTTCCACGGGCCATAGTGACTATGCAGGACACGACGCCAAAATATGTCGCGATTCCGACGCTGTATGGATTTTCTATGATTTTCCGCACCGAAACCACTAAAACACCGCCGGACGTGACGCAACGTGCGCTTCTTAGTCCGATTTCGTTCATCTATGGCATGCGGTCCCCGGCGGGTCCCCACACGCGCCGCCAAAAGTTGGGTGCATTCCGCAAACCGCGACCGCACTTGCAGTGCAACCCGTGGTTTCGGTATGGGCGGAGGGGACCCTCGGTCAGACGCTCTCCGTCGATCCGCCAAAGTCGCCATTTTTTTCCACGGGCCACAAGTGACTATGCAGACACGCGACGCCAAAATATGTCGCATTCCGACGCAGACGGATTTTCTATGATTTTCCGCACCGAAAACCACTAAAAACACTGCCCGGACATGACGCAACATGCGTTCATAGTCCGATTTCGTTCATCTATGGCGTGCGGTCCCCGGGCGGGTCCCCACACGCGCTGCCAAAAGTTGGGTGCATTCCGCAAACCGCGACCGCACTTGCTGTGCAACCCGTGGTTTCGGTATGGGCGGAGGGACCCTCGGTCGCGCCTCTCCGCCGATCCGCCAAAGTCGCCATTTTTTCCACGGGCCACAAGTGACTATGCAGACAGCACGACGCCAAAATTTGTCGCGTTCGACGCAGATGGATTTTCTATGATTTTCCGCACCGAAAACCCCTAAAACACCGCCCGACATGACGCAACGCGCGCGCTCAGAGTCCGATTTTATTCATCTCGGCGCGCGGTCCCGGCGGGTCCCCACACGCGCCGCCAAAAGTTGGGTGCATTCCGCAAACCGCGACTGCACTTGGTGTGCAACCCGGTGGTTTCGGTATGGGCGAGGGGACCTCGGTCGACGCTCTCCGTCGATCCGCCAAAGTCGCCATTTTTTCCACGGGCCACAAGTGACTATGCAGGCACGACGCCAAAATTTGTCGCGTTCCGACGCTGTAAGGATTTTCTATGATATTCCGCACCGAAAACCCCTAAAACACTTACCAGACATGACGCAACGTGCGTTCGTAGTCCGATTTTGTTCATCTCTAGCGCGCGGCGGTCCCCGGCGGGTCCCCACACGCCGCTTGCAAAAGTTGGGTGCATTCCGCAAACCGCACCGCACTTGCCATTTTTTCCACGGCAACCCGGTGGTTTCGGTATGGGATTTTCGGAGGGGACCTCGGTCGATTTCGCTCTCCGTCGATCCGCCAAAGTCGCCATTTTTTTCCACGGGCCACAACCCGTGACTATGCAGGGACACGACGCCAAAATTTGTCGCCACAAGTTCCGACGACGCCAAAATGATGGATTTTCTATGATTTTCCGCACCGAAAACCACTAAAACACTGCCCGGATGTGACGCAACGTGTGTTCGTAGTTCGATTTTGTTCATGTCTGGCGTGCGGTTCCGGGCGGGTCCCCACACGCGCTGCCAAAAGTTGGGTGCATTCCGCAAACCGCACTAGCACTTGTTGTGCAACCCGTGGTTTCGTATGGGCGGAGGGGACCTCGGTCATACGCCTCTCGTCGTGATCCGCCAAAGTCGCCATTTTTTTCCACGGGCCACAAGACTATGCAGGCACGACGCCAAAATTTGTCGTGTTCCGACGCTGTATGGATTTTCTATGATTTTCCGCACCGAAAACCCCTAAAACACCGCGCGGACGTGACGCAACGTGCGTTCATAGTCCGATTTCGTTCATCTCTAGCGTGCCGTCCCCAGGTGGGTCCCCACACGCGTAGCCAAAAGTTGGGTGCATTCCGGCAAACCGCACTATCACTTGCTGTGCAACCCGGTGGTTTCGGTATGGGCGGGGGGACCCTCGGTCGACGCTCTCCGTCGATCCGCCAAAGTCGCCATTTTTTTCCACGGGCCACAAGTGACTATGCAGGACACGACGCCAAAATTTGTCGTGTTCCGACGCCAGATGGATTTTCTATGATTTTCCGCACCGAAACCCCTAAACACACGCCGGACGTGACGCAACGCGCGCTCATAGTCCGATTTCATTCATCTCGGCGCGGCGGTCCCCGGCGGGTCCCCACACGCCCGCCAAAAGTTGGGTGCATTCCGCAAACCGCGACTGCACTTGCTGTGCAACCCGTGGTTTCGGTATGGGCGGAGGGGACCTACGGTCGTATGTCTCTCCGTCGCATCTGCCAAAGTCGCTCATTTTTTCCATGGGCCACAGTGACCATGCAGGACACGCACGCCAAAATTTGTCGCGTTCCGACGCTGTAAGGATTTTCTATGATTTTCCGCACCGAAAACCCCTAAAACACTACCCGGACGTGACGCAATGTGCGTTCGTAGTCCGATTTCGTTCATCTCTAGCGTGAAGTCCCCGGGAGGGTCCCCACACGCGCTGCCAAAACTTGGGTGCATTCCGCAAACCGCGACTGCACTTGTCAGGCAACCCGGTGGTTTCGGTATGGGCGGAGGGACCTCGGTCGACGCCTCTCCGTCGATCCGCCAAAGTCGCCATTTTTTTCCACGGGCCACAAGTGACTATGCAAGGCACGCACGCCAAAATTTGTCGTGTTCCGACGCTGTATGGATTTTCTATGATTTTCCGCACCGAAAACCCCTAAAACACTGCCCGGACGTGACGCAACGTGCGTTCATAGTCCGATTTCGTTCATCTCTGGCATGCGGTCCCCGGGCGGGTCCCCACACGCGCTGCCAAAACTTGGGTGCATTCCGGCAAACCGCACTCGCACTTGCTGTGCAACCCGGTGGTTTCGGTATGTGCGGAGGGGACCCTCGGTCGACGCCTCTCCGTCGTGATCCGCCAAAGTCGCCATTTTTTTCCACGGGCCACAAGTGACTATGCAGACACGACGCCAAAATTTGTCGCTTCCGACGCAGACGGATTTTCTATGATTTTCCGCACCAAAACCACTAAAACACTGCCGGACATGACGCAACATGCGCTCAGTAGTCCGATTTCGTTCATCTCGGCGCGGCGGTCCCGGGCGGGTCCCCACACGCGCCGCCAAAAGTTGGGTGCATTCCGCAAACCGCACTGCACTTGTCAGGCAACCCGGTGGTTTCGGTATGGGCGAGGGGACCTCGGTCGACGCGCTCTCCGTCGATCCGCCAAAGTCGCCATTTTTTCCACGGGCCACAAGTGACTATGCAGAGCACGCACACCAAAATTTGTCGCGTTTCGACGTTGTATGGAATTTCTATGATTTTCCGCACCGAAAACCCCTAAAACACTACCCGGACATGACGCAACGTGTGTTCGTAGTCCGATTTTATTCATCTCTGGCGTGCGGTCCCCGGCGGGTCCCCACACGCCGCCGCCAAAGTTGGGTGCATTCCGCAAACCGCGACTGCACTTGCAGGCAACCCGTGGTTTCGGATGGGCGGAGGGGACCTCGGTCGACGTCTCTCCGTCGATCCGCCAAAGTCGCCATTTTTTCCACGGGCCACAAGACTATGCAGGACACGACGCGCAAAATTTGTCGCGTTCGACGCTGTAGGATTTTCTATGATTTTCCGCACCGAAACCCTAAAACACTGCCCGGACGTGACGCAACGTGCGCTCAGAGTCCGATTTCGTTCATCTCTATCGGCGGTCCCCGGCGGGTCCCCACACGCGCCGCCAAAAGTTGGGTGCATTCCGCAAACCGACTGGCACTTGCCAGGCAACCCGGTGGTTTCGGTATGGGCGAGGGGACCTCGGTCGACGCTCTCCGTCGATCCGCCAAAGTCGCCATTTTTTCCACGGCCCACAAGACTATGCAGAGCACGCACACCAAAATTTGTCGCGTTTCGACGCTGTACGGAATTTCTATGATTTTCCGCACCGAAACCCCTAAAACACTGCCCGGACATGACGCAACGTGCGTTTGTAGTCCGATTTTATTCATCTCTAGCGTGCGGTCCCCGGGCGGGTCCCCACACGCGGCGCCAAAAGTTGGGTGCATTCCGGCAAACCGCACTGGCACTTGCTGTGCAACCCGGTGGTTTCGGTATGGGCGAGGGGACCTCGGTCGACGCTCTCCGTCGATCCGCCAAAGTCGCCATTTTTTCCACGGGCCACAAGTGACTATGCAGGGCACGACGCCAAAATTTGTCGTGTTCCGACGCAGATGGATTTTCTATGATTTTCCGCACCGAAACCCCTAAAACACTGCCGGACGTGACGCAACGCGCGCTCATAGTCCGATTTCGTTCATCTCTCGCATGCGGTCCCCGGCGGGTCCCCACACGCGCCGCCAAAACTTGGGTGCATTCCGCAAACCGCGACTCGCACTTGTCAGCAACCCGGTGGTTTCGGTATGGGCGGAGGGGACCCTCGGTCGACGCCTCTCATCGATCCGCCAAAGTCGCCATTTTTTTCCACGGGCCACAGTGACTATGCAGAGCACGACGCCAAAATTTGTCGCGTTCGACGCTGACGGATTTTCTATGATTTTCCGCACCAAAACCACTAAAACACCGCCCGACGTGACGCAACGTGCGCTCAGTAGTCCGATTTTATTCATCTCTCGCGCGCGGTCCCCGGCGGGTCCCCACACGCGCGCCAAAAGTTGGGTGCATTCCGCAAACCGCGACCGCACTTGCCGGCAACCCGTGGTTTCGGTATGGGCGGAGGGGACCTCGGTCGACGCCTCTTCGTCGTCGATCCGCCAAAGTCGCCATTTTTTTCCACGGGCCACAAGGACTATGCAGAGCACGACGCCAAAATTTGTCGCGTTTCGACGCCAGACGGATTTTCTATGATTTTCCGCACCAAAACCACTAAAACACTGCCCGACGTGACGCAACGCGCGCTTGTAGTCCGATTTCGTTCATCTTCGGCGCGGCGGTCCCCGGCGGGTCCCCACACGCGCCGCCAAAGTTGGGTGCATTCCGCAAACCGCGACTGCACTTGCTGTGCAACCCGGTGGTTTCGGTATGGGCGGAGGGGACCTCGGTCGACGCTCTCCGTCGATCCGCCAAAGTCGCCATTTTTTCCACGGGCCACAAGTGACTATGCAGGCACGCGACGCCAAAATTTGTCGTGTTCCGACGCCAGTATGGATTTTCTATGATTTTCCGCACCGAAAACCCTAAAACACTGCCCGGACGTGACGCAACATGCGCTCAGAGTCCGATTTCGTTCATCTCTCGCGCGGTCCCCGGCGGGTCCCCACACGCGCCGCCAAAAGTTGGGTGCATTCCGCAAACCGCGACTGCACTTGTCAGGCAACCCGTGGTTTCGGTATGGGCGGAGGGGACCTCGGTCGACGCCTCCGCCGATCCGCCAAAGTCGCCATTTTTTCCACGGGCCACAAGTGACTATGCAGGACACGACGCCAAAATTTGTCGCGTTCGACGCCAGAAGGATTTTCTATGATTTTCCGCACCGAAAACCCCTAAAACACTGCCCGGACGTGACGCAACGTGCGTTCATAGTCCGATTTCGTTCATCTCTAGCGTGCGGTCCCCGGGCGGGTCCCCACACGCCGCCAAAAGTTGGGTGCATTCCGCAAACCGCACTGGCACTTGCTGTGCAACCCGTGGTTTCGTATGGGCGGAGGGGACCTCGGTCGACGCCTCTCCGTCGCGATCCGCCAAAGTCGCCATTTTTTCCACGGGCCACAAGTGACTATGCATGCAGGCACGACGCCAAAATTTGTCGTGTTCGACGCCAGATGGATTTTCTATGATTTTCCGCACCGAAACCCCTAAACACTGCCCGACGTGACGCAACGTGCGCTCAGAGTCCGATTTCATTCATCTCTCGGTATGCGGTCCCCAAGCGGTCCCCACACGCCGCCGCCAAAGTTGGGTGCATTCCGCAAACCGCGACTGCACTTGCTCAGCAACCCGGTGGTTTCGGTATGGGCGGAGGGGACCTCGGTCGACGCTCTCCGTCGATCCGCCAAAGTCGCCATTTTTTTCCACGGGCCACAAGTGACTATGCAGGCACGACGCCAAAATTTGTCGTGTTCCGACGCAGATGGATTTTCTATGATTTTCCGCACCGAAACCACTAAAACACCGCCCGGACGTGACGCAACGCGCGCTCGTAGTCCGATTTCATTCATCTCTCGCGCGCGGTCCCCGGCGGGTCCCCACACGCCGCCAAAAGTTGGGTGCATTCCGCAAACCGCGACCGGCACTTGTCAGTGCAACCCGTGGTTTTGGTATGGGCGAGGGGACCTCGGTCGACGCCTCCGTCGTGATCCGCCATAGTCGCTCATTTTTTTCCACGGGCCACAGTGACCATGCAGAGCACGCACACCAAAATTTGTCACGTTTCGATGTTGTATGGAATTTCTATGATTTTCTGCACCGAAAAACCCTAAAACACTACCCGGACATGACGCAACATGTGTTTGTAGTCCGATTTTATTCATCTCTGGCGTGCGGTCCCCGGGCGGGTCCCCACACGCGCTGCCAAAAGTTGGGTGCATTCCGGCAAACCGCACTGGCACTTGCTGTGCAACCCAGTGGTTTCGGTATGGGCGGAGGGGACCTCGGTCGACGTCTCCGTCGATCCGCCAAAGTCGCCATTTTTTCCACGGGCCACAAGTGACTATGCAGGACACGACGCCAAAATTTGTCGCGTTCCGACGCCAGAGGATTTTCTATGATTTTCCGCACCGAAACCCCTAAAACACTGCCCGGACGTGACGCAACGTGCGTTCATAGTCTGATTTCGTTCATCTCTGGCGTGCGCGGTCCCCGGCGGGTCCCAGCACGCGCTGCCAAAAGTTGGGTGCATTCCGGCAAACCGCACTGGCACTTGCTGTGCAACCCGGTGGTTTCGGTATGGGCGGAGGGGACCTCGGTCGACGCGCCTCTCCGTCGATCCGCCAAAGTCGCCATTTTTTTCCACGGGCCACAAGACTATGCAGAGACACGACGCCAAAATTTGTCGCGTTCCGACGCTATACGGATTTTCTATGATTTTCCGCACCGAAAACCCCTAAAACACTGCCCGGACGTGACGCAACGTGCGTTCGTAGTCCGATTTCGTTCATCTCTGGCGTGCGGTCCCCGGGCGGGTCCCCACACGCGCTGCCAAAAGTTGGGTGCATTCCGCAAACCGCACTGGCACTTGCTGTGCAACCCGGTGGTTTCGGTATGGGCGGAGGGGACCCTCGGTCGACGCCTCTCCGCCGATCCGCCAAAGTCGCCATTTTTTCCACGGGCCACAAGTGACTATGCAGGCACGCGACGCAAAATTTGTCGTGTTCCGACGCCAGATGGATTTTCTATGATTTTCCGCACCGAAACCCCTAAAACACTGCCCGGACGTGACGCAACGTGCGCTCATAGTCCGATTTCGTTCATCTTCGCGCGCGCGTCCCCGGCGGTCCCCACACGCGCCGCCAAAAGTTGGGTGCATTCCGCAAACCGCGACTCGCACTTGCTGGCAACCCGTGGTTTCGGTATGGGCGGAGGGGACCTCGGTCGACGCTCTTCGTCGATCCGCCAAAGTCGCCATTTTTTTCCACGGGCCACAAGACTATGCAGAGCACGACGCCAAAATTTGTCGCGTTCGACGCAGACGGATTTTCTATGATTTTCCGCACCAAAACCACTAAAACACTGCCCGGACGTGACGCAACGCGCGCTCAGTAGTCCGATTTCGTTCATCTCTGGCGGCGGTCCCCGGCGGGTCCCCACACGCGCCGCCAAAAGTTGGGTGCATTCCGCAAACCGCGACTGCACTTGCTGTGCAACCCGGTGGTTTCGGTATGGGCGGAGGGGACCTCGGTCGACGCCTCTCCGTCGATCCGCCAAAGTCGCCATTTTTTCCACGGGCCACAAGTGACTATGCAGGCACGACGCCAAAATTTGTCGCGTTCCGACGCTGATGGATTTTCTATGATTTTCCGCACCGAAACCCCTAAAACACTGCCCGGACGTGACGCAACGCGCTCAGAGTCCGATTTCGTTCATCTCTAGCGTGCGGTCCCCGGGCGTGTCCCCACACGCGCTGCCAAAAGTTGGGTGCATTCCGCAAACCGCAACTGCACTTGCTGTGCAACCCGGTGGTTTCGGTATGGGCGGAGGGGACCTCGGTCGACGCTCTCCGTCGTGATCCGCCAAAGTCGCTCATTTTTTTCCACGGGCCACAGTGACCATGCAGGACACGCACGCCAAAATTTGTCGCGTTCCGACGCTGTACGGATTTTCTATGATTTTCCGCACCGAAAACCCCTAAAACACTGCCCGGACGTGACGCAACGTGCGTTCGTAGTCCGATTTCGTTCATCTCTGGCGTGCGGTCCCCGGGCGGGTCCCCACACGCGCTGCCAAAAGTTGGGTGCATTCCGCAAACCGCGACTGCACTTGCTGGCAACCCGTGGTTTCGGTATGGGCGGAGGGGACCCTCGGTCGTACGCTCTCTGTCGCATCCGCCAAAGTCGCTCATTTTTTCCACGGGCCACAGTGACCATGCAGGCCACGCACACCAAAATTTGTCGTGTTCCGACGCTGTATGGATTTTCTATGATTTTCCGCCCCGAAAACCCCTAAAACACTGCCCGGACGTGACGCAACATGCGTTCATAGTCCGATTTCGTTCATCTCTGGCATGCGGTCCCCAGGCGGGTCCCCACACGCGCTGCCAAAACTTGGGTGCATTCCGGCAAACCGCACTGGCACTTGTCAGGCAACCCGTGGTTTCGTATGGGCGGGAGGGACCTCGGTCGACGCCTCCTCCGTCGATCCGCCAAAGTCGCCATTTTTTCCACGGGCCACAAGTGACTATGCAGGACGACGCCAAAATTTGTCGCGTTCCGACGCTGTAAGGATTTTCTATGATTTTCCGCACTGAAACCCCTAAAACACTGCCCGGACGTGACGCAACGCGCTCAGAGTCCGATTTCGTTCATCTCTAGCGCGGTCCCGGCGGGTCCCCACACGCGCCGCCAAAAGTTGGGTGCATTCCGCAAACCGCGACCGCACTTGTCAGTGCAACCCGTGGTTTCGGTATGGGCGGAGGGGACCTCGGTCGACGCGCTCCGTCGTGATCCGCCAAAGTCGCCATTTTTTCCACGGGCCACAAGTGACTATGCAGGCACGACGCCAAAATTTGTCGCGTTCCGACGCCAGATGGATTTTCTATGATTTTCCGCACCGAAACCCCTAAAACACCGCCCGGACGTGACGCAACGTGCGCTCAGAGTCCGATTTCGTTCATCTCTCGGCGCAGGTCCCAAAGGGTCCCCACACGCGCCGCCAAAAGTTGGGTGCATTCCGCAAACCGCGACTGCACTTGTCAGGCAACCCGGTGGTTTCGGTATGGGCGGAGGGGACCTCGGTCGACGCTCTCTCCGTCGATCCGCCAAAGTCGCCATTTTTTCCACGGGCCACAAGTGACTATGCAGGACACGACGCCAAAATTTGTCGCGTTCGACGCCAGACGGATTTTCTATGATTTTCCGCACCGAAAACCCCTAAAACACCGCCCGGACGTGACGCAACATGCGTTTCAGTAGTCCGATTTTATTCATCTCGGCGCGCGGTCCCCGGCGGGTCCCCACACGCCGCCAAAAGTTGGGTGCATTCCGCAAACCGCGACCGGCACTTGCTGTGCAACCCGGTGGTTTCGGTATGGGCGAGGGGACCCTCGGTCGACGCTCTCCGTCGATCCGCCAAAGTCGCCATTTTTTCCACGGGCCACAGTGACTATGCAGACACGCACGCCAAAATTTGTCGCGTTCGACGCCAGACGGATTTTCTATGATTTTCCGCACCGAAACCCCTAAAACACCGCCCGGACGTGACGCAACGCTGCGCTCAGAGTCCGATTTCGTTCATCTCTAGCGCAGCGGTCCCGGGCGGGTCCCCACACGCGCGCCAAAAGTTGGGTGCATTCCGCAAACCGCGACTGCACTTGTCAGCAACCCGTGGTTTCGTATGGGCGGAGGGGACCTCGGTCGAGACGCTCTCCGTCGATCCGCCAAAGTCGCCATTTTTTCCACGGGCCACAAGTGACCATGCAGGACACGCACGCCAAAATTTGTCGCGTTCCGACGCTGTAAGGATTTTCTATGATTTTCCGCACCGAAACCCCTAAAACACTGCCCGGACGTGACGCAACGCGCGCTTCAGTAGTCCGATTTTATTCATCTTCGGCGCGCGGTCCCCGGCGGGTCCCCACACGCGCCCGCCAAAAGTTGGGTGCATTCCGCAAACCGCGACCGGCACTTGTCAGTGCAACCCGGTGGTTTCGGTATGGGCGGAGGGGACCTCGGTCGACGCTCTCCGTCGATCCGCCAAAGTCGCCATTTTTTCCACGGGCCACAAGTGACTATGCAGGACACGACGCCAAAATTTGTCGCGTTCCGACGCTGATGGATTTTCTATGATTTTCCGCACCGAAACCCCTAAAACACTGCCCGGACGTGACGCAACGCGCGCTCAGAGTCCGATTTCGTTCATCTCTCGCGCGGTCCCCGGCGGGTCCCCACACGCCGCCAAAAGTTGGGTGCATTCCGCAAACCGCGACCGCACTTGCTGTGCAACCCGGTGGTTTCGGTATGGGCGGAGGGGACCTCGGTCGACGCCTCCGTCGATCCGCCAAAGTCGCCATTTTTTTCCACGGGCCACAAGTGACTATGCAGGACACGACGCCAAAATTTGTCGCGTTCCGACGCTGTACGGATTTTCTATGATTTTCCGCACCGAAACCCCTAAAACACTGCCGGACGTGACGCAACGCGCGCTCAGAGTCCGATTTCGTTCATCTCTAGCGCGGTCCCCGGCGGGTCCCCACACGCGCGCCAAAAGTTGGGTGCATTCCGCAAACCGCGACTGCACTTGCAGTGCAACCCGTGGTTTCGTATGGGCGGAGGGGACCTCGGTCGACGCCTCTCCGCCGATCCGCCAAAGTCGCCATTTTTTCCACGGGCCACAAGTGACTATGCAGGCACGACGCCAAAATTTGTCGCGTTCCGACGCCAGATGGATTTTCTATGATTTTCCGCACCGAAAACCCCTAAAACACTGCCCGCACGTGACGCAACTTGCGTTCATAGTCCGATTTCGTTCTTCTCTAGCGTGCGGTCCCCGGGCGGGTCCCCCCACGCGCCGCCAAAAGTTGGGTGCATTCCGCAAACCGCGACCGCACTTGCTGTGCAACCCGGTGGTTTCGTATGGGCGGAGGGGACCCTCGGTCGACGCTCTCCGTCGTGATCCGCCAAAGTCGCCATTTTTTCCACGGGCCACAGTGACTATGCAGGACACGACGCCAAAATTTGTCGCGTCCGACGCCAGATGGATTTTCTATGATTTTCCGCACGAAAAACCCCTAAAACACTGCCCGGACGTGACGCAACGTGCGTTCGTAGTCCGATTTCGTTGATCTCTAGCGTGTCGTCCCCGGGCGGGTCCCCACACGCACTGCCAAAAGCTGGGTGCATTCCGGCAAACCGCACTGGCACTTGCTGTGCAACCCGGTGGTTTCGGTATGGGCGAGGGGGGACCTCGGTCGACGCTCTCCGTCGATCCGCCAAAGTCGCCATTTTTTCCACGGGCCACAAGTGACTATGCAGGACACGACGCCAAAATTTGTCGCGTTCGACGCTGACGGATTTTCTATGATTTTCCGCACCGAAACCCCTAAAACACTGCCCGGACGTGACGCAACGCGCGCTCAGAGTCCGATTTCGTTCATCTCTAGCGCGCGGTCCCCGGCGGGTCCCCACACGCGCGCCAAAAGTTGGGTGCATTCCGCAAACCGCGACTGCACTTGCTGTGCAACCCGTGGTTTCGGTATGGGCGAGGGGACCTCGGTCGACGCCTCTCCGTCGTGATCCGCCAAAGTCGCCATTTTTTTCCACGGGCCACAAGACTATGCAGACACGCGACGCCAAAATTTGTCGCGTTCGACGCAGACGGATTTTCTATGATTTTCCGCACCGAAACCCCTAAAACACTGCCCGGACATGACGCAACGTGCGCTCAGAGTCCGATTTTATTCATCTTCGGCGCGGTCCCCCGGGCGGGTCCCCACACGCCGCCAAAAGTTGGGTGCATTCCGCAAACCGCGACCGCACTTGCTGTGCAACCCGGTGGTTTCGGATGGGCGAGGGGACCCTCGGTCGACGCTCTCCATCGTGATCCGCCAAAGTCGCCATTTTTTTCCACGGGCCACAAGTGACTATGCAGGACACGACGCCAAAATTTGTCGCGTTCCGACGCTAGACGGATTTTCTATGATTTTCCGCACCGAAACCACTAAAACACTCGCCGGACGTGACGCAACGTGCGCTCAGAGTCCGATTTCGTTCATCTCTAGCGCAGTCCCCGGCGGGTCCCCACACGCGCCGCCAAAAGTTGGGTGCATTCCGCAAACCGCGACCGCACTTGCTGTGCAACCCGTGGTTTCGGTATGGGCGAGGGACCCTCGGTCGACGCTCTCCGCCGTCGATCCGCCAAAGTCGCTCATTTTTTCCACGGGCCACAGTGACCATGCAGGACACGCACGCCAAAATTTGTCGCGTTCCGACGCTGTAAGGATTTTCTATGATTTTCCGCACCGAAAACCCCTAAAACACTGCCCGGACGTGACGCAACGTGCGTTCATAGTCCGATTTCGTTCATCTCTAGCGTGCAGTCCCCGGCGGGTCCCCACACGCGCTGCCAAAAGTTGGGTGCATTCCGGCAAACCGCACTGGCACTTGCTGTGCAACCCGGTGGTTTCGGTATGGGCGGAGGGGACCTCGGTCGACGCCTCTCCGTCGATCCGCCAAAGTCGCCATTTTTTTCCACGGGCCACAGTGACTATGCAGACACGACGCCAAAATTTGTCGCGTTCGACGCCAGACGGATTTTCTATGATTTTCCGCACCGAAACCCCTAAAACACCGCCCGGACGTGACGCAACGCGCGCTCAGAGTCCGATTTCATTCATCTCTGGCGCGCGGTCCCGGCGGGTCCCCACACGCGCCGCCAAAAGTTGGGTGCATTCCGCAAACCGCGACCGCACTTGGTGTGCAACCCGTGGTTTCGTATGGGCGGAGGGGACCTCGGTCGACGCTCTCCGTCGATCCGCCAAAGTCGCCATTTTTTTCCACGGGCCACAAGTGACTATGCAGGACACGACGCCAAAATTTGTCGCGTCCGACGCTATACGGATTTTCTATGATTTTCCGCACCGAAACCACTAAAACACTGCCCGGACGTGACGCAACGCGCGCTCAGAGTCCGATTTCGTTCATCTCTAGCGCAGGTCCCCGGCGGGTCCCCACACGCGCCGCCAAAAGTTGGGTGCATTCCGCAAACCGCGACTGCACTTGCTGTGCAACCCGTGGTTTCGGTATGGGCGGAGGGGACCTCGGTCGACGCCTCTCCGTCGATCCGCCAAAGTCGCCATTTTTTTCCACGGGCCACAAGTGACTATGCAGGCACGACGCCAAAATTTGTCGCGTTCGACGCCAGAAGGATTTTCTATGATTTTCCGCACCGAAAACCCCTAAAACACTGCCCGACGTGACGCAACGCGCGCTCAGTAGTCCGATTTTATTCATCTCGGCGCGCGCGGTCCCCGGCGGGTCCCCACACGCGCCGCCAAAAGTTGGGTGCATTCCGCAAACCGCGACTGCACTTGTCAGTGCAACCCGTGGTTTCGGTATGGGCGGAGGGGACCTCGGTCAGACGCCTCTCCGTCGATCCGCCAAAGTCGCCATTTTTTTCCACGGGCCACAAGTGACTATGCAGGACACGACGCCAAAATTTGTCGCGTTTCGACGCCAGACGGATTTTCTATGATTTTCCGCACCGAAAACCACTAAAACACTGCCGGACGTGACGCAACGCGCTTTCAGAGTCCGATTTCGTTCATCTCTCGCGCGCGGTCCCCGGCGGGTCCCCACACGCCGCGCCAAAAGTTGGGTGCATTCCGCAAACCGCGACTGCACTTGCAGTGCAACCCGTGGTTTCGGTATGGGCGGAGGGGACCTCGGTCGACGCTCTCCGTCGTGATCCGCCAAAGTCGCCATTTTTTTCCACGGGCCACAAGACTATGCAGGACACGACGCCAAAATTTGTCGCGTTCCGACGCTGTAGACGGATTTTCTATGATTTTCCGCACCGAAACCACTAAAACACTGCCGGACGTGACGCAACGTGCGCTCAGAGTCCGATTTCGTTCATCTCGGCGCGCGGTCCCGGGCGGGTCCCCACACGCGCCGCCAAAAGTTGGGTGCATTCCGCAAACCGCGACTGCACTTGCTGTGCAACCCGGTGGTTTCAGATGGGCGAGGGGACCCTCGGTCGACGCTCTCCGTCGATCCGCCAAAGTCGCCATTTTTTCCACGGGCCACAAGTGACTATGCAGGACACGACGCCAAAATTTGTCGCGTTCGACGCAGACGGATTTTCTATGATTTTCCGCACCGAAACCCCTAAAACACTGCCCGGACGTGACGCAACGCGCGCTCAGAGTCCGATTTCGTTCATCTCGCGCGCGGTCCCCGGCGGTCCCCACACGCCGCGCCAAAAGTTGGGTGCATTCCGCAAACCGCGACTGCACTTGCTGTGCAACCCGGTGGTTTCGGTATGGGCGGAGGGGACCTCGGTCAGACGCTCCATCGTCGATCCGCCAAAGTCGCCATTTTTTCCACGGGCCACAAGTGACTATGCAGGACACGACGCCAAAATTTGTCGCGTTCCGACGCAGACGGATTTTCTATGATTTTCCGCACCGAAACCACTAAAACATCGCCGGACGTGACGCAACGTGCGCTCAGAGTCCGATTTCGTTCATCTCTAGCGCGGCGGTCCCCGGCGGGTCCCCACACGCGCCGCCAAAAGTTGGGTGCATTCCGCAAACCGCGACTGCACTTGCTGTGCAACCCGTGGTTTCGGATGGGCGGAGGGGACCTCGGTCGACGCCTCCGCCGTCGATCCGCCAAAGTCGCCATTTTTTTCCACGGGCCACAAGTGACTATGCAGGACACGACGCCAAAATTTGTCGCGTTCGACGCAGTATGGATTTTCTATGATTTTCCGCACCGAAAACCACTAAAACACCGCCCGGACGTGACGCAACGTGCTTTCAGAGTCCGATTTCGTTCATCTCGGCGCGCGGTCCCCGGCGGGTCCCCACACGCGCCGCCAAAAGTTGGGTGCATTCCGCAAACCGCACTGCACTTGTTGTGCAACCCGTGGTTTCGGATGGGCGGAGGGGACCTCGGTCGACGCTCTCCGTCGATCCGCCAAAGTCGCCATTTTTTCCACGGGCCACAAGTGACTATGCAGGACACGCACGCCAAAATTTGTCGCGTTCGACGCAGACGGATTTTCTATGATTTTCCGCACCGAAACCCCTAAAACACTGCCCGGACGTGACGCAACGTGCGCTCAGTAGTCCGATTTCATTCATCTCTAGCGCGGTCCCCGGCGGGTCCCCACACGCCGCGCCAAAAGTTGGGTGCATTCCGCAAACCGCACCGCACTTGTGTGCAACCCGTGGTTTCGTATGGGCGGGGGACCTCGGTCGACGCTCTCCGTCGTGATCCGCCAAAGTCGCCATTTTTTTCCACGGGCCACAAGTGACTATGCAGACACGACGCCAAAATTTGTCGCGTTCGACGCTGACGGATTTTCTATGATTTTCCGCACCGAAACCACTAAAACACTGCCGGACGTGACGCAACGCATGCGCTCATAGTCCGATTTCGTTCATCTCTAGCGCAGGGTCCCGGCGGGTCCCCACACGCGCCGCCAAAAGTTGGGTGCATTCCGCAAACCGCGACCGCACTTGCCAGGCAACCCGTGGTTTCGGATGGGCGAGGGGACCCTCGGTCGACGCTCTCCGTCGATCCGCCAAAGTCGCCATTTTTTTCCACGGGCCACAGTGACTATGCAGGACACGACGCCAAAATTTGTCGCGTTCGACGCTGACGGATTTTCTATGATTTTCCGCACCGAAACCCCTAAAACACTCCCGGACGTGACGCAACGCGCGCTCAGAGTCCGATTTCGTTCATCTCTCGCGCGGCGGTCCCCGGCGGGTCCCCACACGCGCCGCCAAAAGTTGGGTGCATTCCGCAAACCGCGACTGCACTTGTGTGCAACCCGTGGTTTCGGTATGGGCGGAGGGGACCTCGGTCGACGCCTCTCCGTCGATCCGCCAAAGTCGCCATTTTTTCCACGGGCCACAAGTGACTATGCAGACACGACGCCAAAATTTGTCGCGTTCGACGCCAGACGGATTTTCTATGATTTTCCGCACCGAAACCACTAAAACACTGCCGGACGTGGACGCAACGCAACATGCGCTCAGAGTCCGATTTCGTTCATCTCGGCGCGCGGTCCCCGGCGGGTCCCCACACGCGCCGCCAAAAGTTGGGTGCATTCCGCAAACCGCGACCGCACTTGCTGGCAACCCGGTGGTTTCGGTATGGGCGGAGGGGACCTCGGTCAGACGCTCTCCGTCGATCCGCCAAAGTCGCCATTTTTTTCCACGGGCCCCAAAGTGACCATGCAGGACACGCACGCCAAAATTTGTCGCGTTCCGACGCTGTACGGATTTTCTATGATTTTCCGCACCGAAACCACTAAAACACTGCCCGGACGTGACGCAACGTGCGTTCATAGTCCGATTTCGTTCATCTCTAGCGTGCGGTCCCCGGGCGGGTCCCCACACGCGCTGCCAAAAGTTGGGTGCATTCCGCAAACCGCAACCGCACTTGCTGTGCAACCCGGTGGTTTCGGTATGGGCGGAGGGGACCTCGGTCAGACGCCTCCATCGATCCGCCAAAGTCGCCATTTTTTTCCACGGGCCACAAGTGACTATGCAGGACACGACGCCAAAATTTGTCGCGTTCGACGCCAGACGGATTTTCTATGATTTTCCGCACCGAAAACCCCTAAAACACTACCCGGACGTGACGCAACGTGCGTTCGTAGTCCGATTTCATTCATCTCTGGCGTGCGGTCCCCGGGCGGGTCCCCACACGCCGCCGCCAAAAGTTGGGTGCATTCCGCAAACCGCGACCGCACTTGCTCAGGCAACCCGGTGGTTTCGATGGGCGGAGGGGACCTCGGTCAGACGCTCTCCGTCGTGATCCGCCAAAGTCGCCATTTTTTTCCACGGGCCACAAGTGACTATGCAGACACGACGCCAAAATTTGTCGCGTTCGACGCCAGACGGATTTTCTATGATTTTCCGCACCGAAAACCCTAAAACACTGCCCGGACGTGACGCAACGTGCGCTCAGAGTCCGATTTCGTTCATCTCTAGCGCGCGGTCCCCGGCGGGTCCCCACACGCGCCGCCAAAAGTTGGGTGCATTCCGCAAACCGCGACCGCACTTGCTGTGCAACCCGTGGTTTCGTATGGGCGAGGGGACCTCGGTCGACGCTCTCCGCCGTGATCCGCCAAAGTCGCCATTTTTTCCACGGGCCACAAGTGACTATGCAGGACACGACGCCAAAATTTGTCGCGTTCCGACGCAGACGGATTTTCTATGATTTTCCGCACCGAAACCACTAAAACACTGCCGGACGTGACGCAACGCGCGCTCAGAGTCCGATTTCGTTCATCTCTGCGCGTGCGGTCCCCGGCGGGTCCCCACACGCGCCGCCAAAAGTTGGGTGCATTCCGCAAACCGCGACCGCACTTGCTGTGCAACCCGTGGTTTCGGTATGGGCGGAGGGGACCTCGGTCGACGCCTCTCCGTCGATCCGCCAAAGTCGCCATTTTTTTCCACGGGCCACAGTGACTATGCAGGACACGACGCCAAAATTTGTCGCGTTCGACGCAGACGGATTTTCTATGATTTTCCGCACCGAAACCCCTAAAACACTGCCCGGACGTGACGCAACGTGCGCTCAGAGTCCGATTTCGTTCATCTCTAGCGCGCGGTCCCCGGCGGGTCCCCACACGCGCCGCCAAAAGTTGGGTGCATTCCGCAAACCGCGACTGCACTTGCAGGCAACCCGTGGTTTCGGATGGGCGGAGGGGACCTCGGTCGACGCTCTCCGTCGATCCGCCAAAGTCGCCATTTTTTCCACGGGCCACAAGTGACTATGCAGGACACGACGCCAAAATTTGTCGCGTTTCGACGCTTAGATGGATTTTCTATGATTTTCCGCACCGAAACCCCTAAAACACTGCCCGGACGTGACGCAACGCGCGCTCAGTAGTCCGATTTCGTTCATCTCGCGCGGGGTCCCCGGCGGGTCCCCACACGCGCCGCCAAAAGTTGGGTGCATTCCGCAAACCGCGACGGCACTTGCTGTGCAACCCGGTGGTTTCGGATGGGCGGAGGGGACCTCGGTCGACGCTCTCCGTCGATCCGCCAAAGTCGCCATTTTTTCCACGGGCCACAAGTGACTATGCAGGACGACGCCAAAATTTGTCGCGTTCCGACGCAGACGGATTTTCTATGATTTTCCGCACCGAAACCACTAAAACACTGCCGGACGTGACGCAACGCGCGCTCAGAGTCCGATTTCGTTCATCTCTAGCGCGCGTCCCCGGCGGTCCCCACACGCCGCCAAAAGTTGGGTGCATTCCGCAAACCGCGACTGCACTTGCTGTGCAACCCGTGGTTTCGGTATGGGCGGAGGGGACCTCGGTCGACGCTCTCCGTCGATCCGCCAAAGTCGCCATTTTTTTCCACGGGCCACAAGTGACTATGCAGGACACGACGCGCAAAATTTGTCGCGTTCCGACGCTGACGGATTTTCTATGATTTTCCGCACCGAAAACCCCTAAAACACTCGCCGGACGTGACGCAACGTGCGCTCAGAGTCCGATTTTATTCATCTCGCGCGCGGTCCCCGGCGGGTCCCCACACGCGCGCCAAAAGTTGGGTGCATTCCGCAAACCGCGACCGCACTTGCAGTGCAACCCGGTGGTTTCGGTATGGGCGGAGGGACCTCGGTCGACGACGCTCCGTCGATCCGCCAAAGTCGCCATTTTTTCCACGGGCCACAAGTGACTATGCAGGACACGACGCGCCAAAATTTGTCGCGTTCCGACGCTGACGGATTTTCTATGATTTTCCGCACCGAAACCACTAAAACACTGCCCGGACGTGACGCAACGTGCGCTCAGAGTCCGATTTCGTTCATCTCTAGCGCGCGGTCCCCGGCGGGTCCCCACACGCGCCGCCAAAAGTTGGGTGCATTCCGCAAACCGCGACCGCACTTGCAGTGCAACCCGGTGGTTTCGTATGGGCGGAGGGGACCTCGGTCGACGCTCTCCGTCGATCCGCCAAAGTCGCCATTTTTTTCCACGGGCCACAAGTGACTATGCAGGCACGACGCCAAAATTTGTCGCGTTCGACGCTGTACGGATTTTCTATGATTTTCCGCACCGAAACCCCTAAAACACTGCCCGGACGTGACGCAACGCGCGCTCAGTCCGATTTCGTTCATCTCGCGCGCGGTCCCCGGCGGGTCCCCACACGCCGCCAAAAGTTGGGTGCATTCCGCAAACCGCGACTGCACTTGCAGTGCAACCCGGTGGTTTCGGTATGGGCGGAGGGACCCTCGGTCGACGCTCTCCGTCGTGATCCGCCAAAGTCGCCATTTTTTTCCACGGGCCACAAGTGACTATGCAGGACACGACGCCAAAATTTGTCGCGTTCCGACGCAGACGGATTTTCTATGATTTTCCGCACCGAAACCACTAAAACACTGCCCGGACGTGACGCAACGTGCGCTCAGAGTCCGATTTCGTTCATCTCTAGCGCAGCGGTCCCGGGCGGGTCCCCACACGCGCCGCCAAAAGTTGGGTGCATTCCGCAAACCGCGACTGCACTTGCAGTGCAACCCGGTGGTTTCGTATGGGCGGAGGGGACCTCGGTCGACGCCTCTCCGTCGATCCGCCAAAGTCGCCATTTTTTTCCACGGGCCACAAGTGACTATGCAGGCACGACGCCAAAATTTGTCGCGTTCCGACGCAGACGGATTTTCTATGATTTTCCGCACCGAAACCCCTAAAACACCGCCCGGACGTGACGCAACGCGCGCTCAGAGTCCGATTTCGTTCATCTCTCGCGCGCGGTCCCCGGCGGGTCCCCACACGCGCCGCCAAAAGTTGGGTGCATTCCGCAAACCGCGACCGCACTTGCAGTGCAACCCGGTGGTTTCGGTATGGGCGGAGGGGACCTCGGTCGACGCTCTCCGTCGATCCGCCAAAGTCGCCATTTTTTTCACGGGCCACAAGTGACTATGCAGGACACGACGCCAAAATTTGTCGCGTTCCGACGCAGACGGATTTTCTATGATTTTCCGCACCGAAACCACTAAAACACTGCCCGGACGTGACGCAACGTGCGCTCAGAGTCCGATTTCGTTCATCTCTCGCGCGGCGTCCCCGGCGGGTCCCCACACGCGCCGCCAAAAGTTGGGTGCATTCCGCAAACCGCGACTGCACTTGCTGTGCAACCCGTGGTTTCGGTATGGGCGAGGGGACCTCGGTCGACGCCTCTCCGTCGATCCGCCAAAGTCGCCATTTTTTTCCACGGGCCACAAGTGACTATGCAGGACACGACGCCAAAATTTGTCGCGTTCGACGCTGACGGATTTTCTATGATTTTCCGCACCGAAACCACTAAAACACTGCCCGGACGTGACGCAACGCGCGCTCAGAGTCCGATTTCGTTCATCTCGGCGCGCGGTCCCGGGCGGGTCCCCACACGCGCGCCAAAAGTTGGGTGCATTCCGCAAACCGCGACTGCACTTGCTGTGCAACCCGGTGGTTTCGGTATGGGCGGAGGGGACCTCGGTCGACGCTCTCCGTCGATCCGCCAAAGTCGCCATTTTTTTCCACGGGCCACAAGTGACTATGCAGGACACGACGCCAAAATTTGTCGCGCTCCGACGCTGACGGATTTTCTATGATTTTCCGCACCGAAACCCCTAAAACACCGCCCGGACGTGACGCAACGCGCGCTCAGAGTCCGATTTCGTTCATCTCTAGCGCGGTCCCGGGCGGGTCCCCACACGCGCGCCAAAAGTTGGGTGCATTCCGCAAACCGCGACTGCACTTGCTGTGCAACCCGGTGGTTTCGTATGGGCGAGGGGACCTCGGTCGACGCCTCTCCGTCGTGATCCGCCAAAGTCGCCATTTTTTCCACGGGCCACAAGTGACTATGCAGGACACGACGCCAAAATTTGTCGCGTTCCGACGCTTAGACGGATTTTCTATGATTTTCCGCACCGAAACCCCTAAAACACTGCCCGGACGTGACGCAACGTGCGCTCAGAGTCCGATTTCGTTCATCTCTAGCGCGCGTCCCCCGGCGGGTCCCCACACGCGCCGCCAAAAGTTGGGTGCATTCCGCAAACCGCGACCGCACTTGTCAGTGCAACCCGTGGTTTCGGTATGGGCGGAGGGGACCTCGGTCGACGCTCTCCGTCGATCCGCCAAAGTCGCCATTTTTTTCCACGGGCCACAAGTGACTATGCAGGACACGACGCCAAAATTTGTCGCGTTCCGACGCAGACGGATTTTCTATGATTTTCCGCACCGAAAACCACTAAAACACTCGCCGGACGTGACGCAACGTGCGTTCATAGTCCGATTTCGTTCATCTCTGGCGCGCGGTCCCCGGGCGGGTCCCCACACGCTACCGCCAAAAGTTGGGTGCATTCCGCAAACCGCGACCGCACTTGCTGTGCAACCCGGTGGTTTCGGTATGGGCGAGGGGACCTCGGTCGACGCTCTCCGTCGATCCGCCAAAGTCGCCATTTTTTTCCACGGGCCACAAGTGACTATGCAGACACGACGACGCAAAATTTGTCGCGTTCGACGCAGACGGATTTTCTATGATTTTCCGCACCGAAACCCCTAAAACACTGCCCGGACGTGACGCAACGCGCGCTCAGAGTCCGATTTCGTTCATCTCTAGCGCGCGGTCCCCGGCGGTCCCCACACGCGCCGCCAAAAGTTGGGTGCATTCCGCAAACCGCGACCGCACTTGTCAGTGCAACCCGTGGTTTCGTATGGGCGAGGGGACCTCGGTCGACGCCTCTCCGTCGTGATCCGCCAAAGTCGCTCATTTTTTTCCACGGGCCACAATGACTATGCAGGACACGCACGCCAAAATTTGTCGCGTCCGACGCTGTACGGATTTTCTATGATTTTCCGCACCGAAAACCCCTAAAACACTGCCCGGACGTGACGCAACGTGCGTTCATAGTCCGATTTCGTTCATCTCTAGCGTGCGGTCCCCGGCGGGTCCCCACACGCGCTGCCAAAAGTTGGGTGCATTCCGCAAACCGCGACTGCACTTGTCAGTGCAACCCGTGGTTTCGTATGGGCGAGGGGACCTCGGTCAGACGCCTCTCCGTCGATCCGCCAAAGTCGCCATTTTTTCCACGGGCCACAAGTGACTATGCAGGACACGCGACGCCAAAATTTGTCGCGTTCCGACGCAGACGGATTTTCTATGATTTTCCGCACCGAAACCACTAAAACACTGCCCGGACGTGACGCAACGCGGCGCTCAGAGTCCGATTTCGTTCATCTCTCGCGCGCGGTCCCCGGCGGGTCCCCACACGCGCCGCCAAAAGTTGGGTGCATTCCGCAAACCGCACTGCACTTGTCAGGCAACCCGGTGGTTTCGGTATGGGCGGAGGGGACCTCGGTCGACGCCTCTCCGTCGATCCGCCAAAGTCGCCATTTTTTTCCACGGGCCACAAGTGACTATGCAGGACACGACGCCAAAATTTGTCGCGTTCGACGCAGACGGATTTTCTATGATTTTCCGCACCGAAAACCCCTAAAACACCGCCCGGACGTGACGCAACGCGCGCTCAGAGTCCGATTTCGTTCATCTCTAGCGCGCGGTCCCCGGCGGGTCCCACACGCGCCGCCAAAAGTTGGGTGCATTCCGCAAACCGCGACCGCACTTGCTGTGCAACCCGTGGTTTCGTATGGGCGAGGGGACCTCGGTCGACGCCTCTCCGTCGATCCGCCAAAGTCGCCATTTTTTTCCACGGGCCACAGTGACTATGCAGGACACGACGCCAAAATTTGTCGCGTTCCGACGCTGACGGATTTTCTATGATTTTCCGCACCGAAACCCCTAAAACACTAATCGGACGTGACGCAACGCGCGCTCAGAGTCCGATTTCGTTCATCTCTAGCGCAGGGTCCCCGGCGGGTCCCCACACGCGCCGCCAAAAGTTGGGTGCATTCCGCAAACCGCGACCGCACTTGCTGTGCAACCCGGTGGTTTCGGTATGGGCGGAGGGGACCTCGGTCGACGCCTCTCCGTGATCCGCCAAAGTCGCCATTTTTTTCCACGGGCCACAAGTGACTATGCAGACACGACGCCAAAATTTGTCGCGTTCGACGCTCAGACGGATTTTCTATGATTTTCCGCACCGAAACCCACTAAACACTGCCCGGACGTGACGCAACGCGCGCTCAGAGTCCGATTTCGTTCATCTCGCGCGCGGTCCCCGGCGGGTCCCCACACGCTACCGCCAAAAGTTGGGTGCATTCCGCAAACCGCACTGCACTTGTCAGGCAACCCGTGGTTTCGTATGGGCGAGGGGACCTCGGTCGACGCCTCTCGTCGATCCGCCAAAGTCGCCATTTTTTTCCACGGGCCACAAGTGACTATGCAGGACACGACGCCAAAATTTGTCGCGTTCGACGCAGACGGATTTTCTATGATTTTCCGCACCGAAACCCCTAAAACACTGCCCGACGTGACGCAACGCGCGCTCAGAGTCCGATTTCGTTCATCTCTCGCGCGCGGTCCCCGGCGGGTCCCCACACGCCGCCAAAAGTTGGGTGCATTCCGCAAACCGCACCGCACTTGTCAGTGCAACCCGTGGTTTCGTATGGGCGAGGGGACCTCGGTCGACGCTCTCCGTCGATCCGCCAAAGTCGCCATTTTTTTCCACGGGCCACAGTGACTATGCAGACACGCGACGCCAAAATTTGTCGCGTTCCGACGCAGACGGATTTTCTATGATTTTCCGCACCGAAACCCCTAAAACACTGCCCGGACGTGACGCAACGCGCGCTCAGAGTCCGATTTCGTTCATCTCTGCGCGGCGGTCCCCGGCGGGTCCCCACACGCGCCGCCAAAAGTTGGGTGCATTCCGCAAACCGCGACCGCACTTGCAGTGCAACCCGTGGTTTCGGATGGGCGGAGGGGACCTCGGTCGACGCTCTCCGTCGATCCGCCAAAGTCGCCATTTTTTCCACGGGCCACAAGTGACTATGCAGGACACGACGCCAAAATTTGTCGCGTTCCGACGCAGACGGATTTTCTATGATTTTCCGCACCGAAACCCCTAAAACACTGCCCGGACGTGACGCAACGTGCGCTCAGAGTCCGATTTCGTTCATCTCTAGCGGCGGTCCCCGGCGGGTCCCCACACGCCGCCAAAAGTTGGGTGCATTCCGCAAACCGCGACTGCACTTGCTGTGCAACCCGTGGTTTCGTATGGGCGGAGGGGACCTCGGTCGACGCTCTCCGTCGATCCGCCAAAGTCGCCATTTTTTTCCACGGGCCACAAGTGACTATGCAGGACACGACGCCAAAATTTGTCGCGTTCCGACGCTGACGGATTTTCTATGATTTTCCGCACCGAAACCCTAAAACACTGCCCGGACGTGACGCAACGCGCGCTCAGAGTCCGATTTCGTTCATCTCTAGCGCGCGGTCCCCGGCGGGTCCCCACACGCGCCGCCAAAAGTTGGGTGCATTCCGCAAACCGCGACTGCACTTGCAGTGCAACCCGTGGTTTCGGTATGGGCGGAGGGGACCTCGGTCGACGCCTCTCCGTCGATCCGCCAAAGTCGCCATTTTTTTCCACGGGCCACAAGTGACTATGCAGGACACGACGCCAAAATTTGTCGCGTTCCGACGCAGACGGATTTTCTATGATTTTCCGCACCGAAACCACTAAAACACCGCCCGGACGTGACGCAACGTGCGCTCAGAGTCCGATTTCGTTCATCTCGGCGCGCGGTCCCCGGCGGGTCCCCACACGCGCCGCCAAAAGTTGGGTGCATTCCGCAAACCGCACTGCACTTGTCAGCAACCCGTGGTTTCGGATGGGCGGAGGGGACCTCGGTCGACGCCTCTCCGCCGATCCGCCAAAGTCGCCATTTTTTTCCACGGGCCACAAGTGACTATGCAGGCACGACGCCAAAATTTGTCGCGTTCCGACGCCAGACGGATTTTCTATGATTTTCCGCACCGAAACCACTAAAACACCGCCCGGACGTGACGCAACGCGCGCTCAGAGTCCGATTTTGTTCATCTCGGCGCGCGGTCCCCGGCGGGTCCCCACACGCGCCGCCAAAAGTTGGGTGCATTCCGCAAACCGCGACTGCACTTGTCAGGCAACCCGTGGTTTCGGTATGGGCGAGGGGACCTCGGTCGACGCCTCTCCGTCGATCCGCCAAAGTCGCTCATTTTTTTCCACGGGCCACAGTGACCATGCAGGACACGCACGCCAAAATTTGTCGCATTCCGACGCTATAAAGATTTTCTATGATTTTCTGCATCGAAAACATCTAAAACACTGCCCGTACGTGACGCAACGTGCGTTCATAGTCCGATTTCGTTCATCTCTCGCGCGGCGGTCCCGGGCGGTCCCCACACGCGCCGCCAAAAGTTGGGTGCATTCCGCAAACCGCGACTGCACTTTGTCAGCAACCCGTGGTTTCGGATGGGCGGAGGGGACCTCGGTCGACGCTCTCTCGTCGATCCGCCAAAGTCGCCATTTTTTTCCACGGGCCACAAGTGACTATGCAGGACACGACGCCAAAATTTGTCGCGTTCGACATCAGACGGATTTTCTATGATTTTCCGCACCGAAACCACTAAAACACCGCCCGGACGTGACGCAACGCGCGCTCAGAGTCCGATTTCGTTCATCTCGCGCGCGGCGGTCCCCGGCGGGTCCCCACGCGCCGCCAAAAGTTGGGTGCATTCCGCAAACCGCGACCGCACTTGCAGGCAACCCGTGGTTTCGTATGGGCGGAGGGGACCTCGGTCAGACGCTCTCCGTCGATCCGCCAAAGTCGCCATTTTTTTCCACGGGCCACAGTGACTATGCAGGACACGACGCCAAAATTTGTCGCGTTCCGACGCAGACGGATTTTCTATGATTTTCCGCACCGAAACCCCTAAAACACCGCCCGGACGTGACGCAACGTGCGCTCAGAGTCCGATTTCGTTCATCTCTAGCGCGGCGGTCCCGGCGGGTCCCCACACGCCGCCAAAAGTTGGGTGCATTCCGCAAACCGCGACTGCACTTGTCAGGCAACCCGTGGTTTCGTATGGGCGGAGGGGACCTCGGTCGACGCTCTCCGTCGATCCGCCAAAGTCGCCATTTTTTTCCACGGGCCACAAGTGACTATGCAGGACACGACGCCAAAATTTGTCGCGTTCGACGCCAGACGGATTTTCTATGATTTTCCGCACCGAAAACCCCTAAAACACTGCCCGGACGTGACGCAACGCGCGCTCAGAGTCCGATTTCGTTCATCTCTAGCGCAGGTCCCCGGGGGTCCCCACACGCGCCGCCAAAAGTTGGGTGCATTCCGCAAACCGCGACTGCACTTGTCAGGCAACCCGGTGGTTTCGGTATGGGCGAGGGGACCCTCGGTCAGACGCCTCTCCGTCGATCCGCCAAAGTCGCCATTTTTTTCCACGGGCCACAAGTGACTATGCAGACACGCGACGCCAAAATTTGTCGCGTTCGACGCAGACGGATTTTCTATGATTTTCCGCACCGAAACCCCTAAAACACTGCCCGGACGTGACGCAACGCGCGCTCAGAGTCCGATTTCGTTCATCTTCGGCGCGCGGTCCCCGGCGGGTCCCCACACGCGCCGCCAAAAGTTGGGTGCATTCCGCAAACCGCGACTGCACTTGTCAGGCAACCCGTGGTTTCGGTATGGGCGGAGGGGACCTCGGTCGACGCTCTCCGTCGATCCGCCAAAGTCGCCATTTTTTTCCACGGGCCACAGTGACTATGCAGGACACGACGCCAAAATTTGTCGCGTTCGACGCCAGACGGATTTTCTATGATTTTCCGCACCGAAACCCTAAAACACCGCCCGGACGTGACGCAACGTGCGCTCAGAGTCCGATTTCGTTCATCTCTAGCGCGGTCCCCGGCGGGTCCCCACACGCGCCGCCAAAAGTTGGGTGCATTCCGCAAACCGCGACCGCACTTGTCAGGCAACCCGTGGTTTCGGATGGGCGAGGGGACCTCGGTCGACGCTCTCCGTCGTGATCCGCCAAAGTCGCCATTTTTTTCCACGGGCGACAAGTGACTATGCAGGACACGACGCCAAAATTTGTCGCGTCCGACGCTGACGGATTTTCTATGATTTTCCGCACCTAAAACCACTAAAACACTGCCCGGACGTGACGCAACGCGCGTTCGTAGTCCGATTTCGTTCATCTCTGGCGTGCGGTCCCCGGCGGGTCCCCACACGCCGCCGCCAAAAGTTGGGTGCATTCCGCAAACCGCGACTGCACTTGCAGTGCAACCCGTGGTTTCGTGATGGGCGGAGGGGACCTCGGTCGACGCCTCTCGTCGATCCGCCAAAGTCGCCATTTTTTTCCACGGGCCACAAGTGACTATGCAGGCACGACGCCAAAATTTGTCGCGTTCGACGCAGACGGATTTTCTATGATTTTCCGCACCGAAACCACTAAAACACCGCCCGGACGTGACGCAACGTGCGCTCAGAGTCCGATTTCGTTCATCTTCGCGCGCGGTCCCCCGGCGGGTCCCCACACGCGCCGCCAAAAGTTGGGTGCATTCCGCAAACCGCGACCGCACTTGTCAGTGCAACCCGGTGGTTTCGTATGGGCGGAGGGGACCTCGGTCGACGCTCTCCGTCGATCCGCCAAAGTCGCCATTTTTTCCACGGGCCACAAGTGACTATGCAGAGCACGACGCCAAAATTTGTCGCGTTCCGACGCAGACGGATTTTCTATGATTTTCCGCACCGAAACCCCTAAAACACTCGCCCGACGTGACGCAACGTGCGCTCAGAGTCCGATTTCGTTCATCTCTAGCGCGCGGTCCCCGGCGGGTCCCCACACGCCCGCCAAAAGTTGGGTGCATTCCGCAAACCGCACCGCACTTGTGTGCAACCCGTGGTTTCGTATGGGCGGAGGGGACCTCGGTCGACGCTCTCCGTCGTGATCCGCCAAAGTCGCCATTTTTTTCCACGGGCCACAAGTGACTATGCAGACACGACGCCAAAATTTGTCGCGTTCCGACGCCAGACGGATTTTCTATGATTTTCCGCACCGAAACCCTAAAAACACTAACCGGACGTGACGCAACGTGCGCTCAGAGTCCGATTTTGTTCATCTCTAGCGCGCGGTCCCCGGCGGGTCCCACACGCGCCGCCAAAAGTTGGGTGCATTCCGCAAACCGCGACCGCACTTGCTCAGGCAACCCGGTGGTTTCGAGATATGGGCGAGGGGACCTCGGTCGACGCCTCTCCGTCGATCCGCCAAAGTCGCCATTTTTTTCCACGGGCCACAGTGACTATGCAGGACACGCGACGCCAAAATTTGTCGCGTCCGACGCCAGACGGATTTTCTATGATTTTCCGCACCAAAACCCACTAAAACACTGCCCGGACATGACGCAACATGCGTTCGTAGTCCGATTTCGTTCATCTCTAGTGTGCAGTCCCCGGGCGGGTCCCCACACGCACTGCCAAAACTTGGGTGCATTCCGCAAACCGCGACTGCACTTGTCAGTGCAACCCGTGGTTTCGGATGGGCGAGGGGACCTCGGTCGACGCTCTCCGTCGATCCGCCAAAGTCGCCATTTTTTTCCACGGGCCACAAGTGACTATGCAGGCACGACGCCAAAATTTGTCGCGTTCCGACGCAGACGGATTTTCTATGATTTTCCGCACCGAAACCACTAAAACACTGCCCGGACGTGACGCAACGTGCGCTCAGAGTCCGATTTCGTTCATCTCTGGCGCGGCGGTCCCGGCGGGTCCCCACACGCCGCGCCAAAAGTTGGGTGCATTCCGCAAACCGCGACCGGCACTTGTCAGGCAACCCGTGGTTTCAGTATGGGCGAGGGGACCTCGGTCGACGCTCTCCGTCGATCCGCCAAAGTCGCCATTTTTTCCACGGGCCATAGTGACTATGCAGACACGACGCCAAAATTTGTCGCGTTCGACATCAGACGGATTTTCTATGATTTTCCGCACCGAAACCCCTAAAACACCGCCCGGACGTGACGCAACGCGCGCTCAGAGTCCGATTTCATTCATCTCGGGCGCGCGGTCCCGGCGGGTCCCCACACGCTGCCAAAAGTTGGGTGCATTCCGCAAACCGCACCGGCACTTGTCAGTGCAACCCGGTGGTTTCGGATGGGCGAGGGGACCTCGGTCGACGCCTCCGCCGATCCGCCAAAGTCGCCATTTTTTTCCACGGGCCACAAGTGACTATGCAGACACGACGCCAAAATTTGTCGCGTTCGACGCCAGACGGATTTTCTATGATTTTCCGCACCGAAACCACTAAAACACTGCCCGGACGTGACGCAACGTGCGCTCAGAGTCCGATTTCATTCATCTCTAGCGCAGCGGTCCCGGGCGGGTCCCCACACGCGCCGCCAAAAGTTGGGTGCATTCCGCAAACCGCACCGCACTTGCTGTGCAACCCGGTGGTTTCGGTATGGGCGAGGGACCCTCGGTCGACGCCTCCGCCGTGATCCGCCAAAGTCGCCATTTTTTTCCACGGGCCACAAGTGACTATGCAGGACACGCACGCCAAAATTTGTCGCGTTCCGACACAGTACGGATTTTCTATGATTTTCCGCACCGAAAACCACTAAAACACTGCCCGGACGTGACGCAACATGCGTTCATAGTCCGATTTCGTTCATCTCTGGCGCGGCGGTCCCGGCGGGTCCCCACACGCCGCCGCCAAAAGTTGGGTGCATTCCGCAAACCGCGACCGCACTTGTCAGTGCAACCCGTGGTTTCGTATGGGCGAGGGGACCTCGGTCGACGCTCTCCGTCGTGATCCGCCAAAGTCGCCATTTTTTCCACGGGCCACAAGTGACTATGCAGGACACGACGCCAAAATTTGTCGCGTTTCCGACGCAGACGGATTTTCTATGATTTTCCGCACCGAAACCCTAAAACACTGCCCGGACGTGACGCAACGCGCTCTCAGAGTCCGATTTCGTTCATCTCTCGCGGCGGTCCCCGGCGGGTCCCCACACGCCGCCAAAAGTTGGGTGCATTCCGCAAACCGCACTGCACTTGCTGTGCAACCCGTGGTTTCGGATGGGCGGAGGGGACCTCGGTCGACGCTCTCCGTCGATCCGCCAAAGTCGCCATTTTTTTCCACGGGCCACAAGTGACTATGCAGGCACGACGCCAAAATTTGTCGCGTTCGACGCCAGACGGATTTTCTATGATTTTCCGCACCGAAAACCACTAAAACACTGCCCGGACGTGACGCAACGTGCGCTCAGAGTCCGATTTCGTTCATCTCGGCGCGGCGGTCCCCGGCGGGTCCCCACGCGCCGCCAAAAGTTGGGTGCATTCCGCAAACCGCGACTGCACTTGCAGTGCAACCCGGTGGTTTCGTATGGGCGAGGGGACCTCGGTCGACGCCTCTCCGTCGATCCGCCAAAGTCGCCATTTTTTTCCACGGGCCACAAGTGACTATGCAGGACACGACGCCAAAATTTGTCGCGTTCGACGCGCAGACGGATTTTCTATGATTTTCCGCACCGAAACCACTAAAACACTGCCCGGACGTGACGCAACGCGCGCTCAGAGTCCGATTTCGTTCATCTCTCGCGCGCGGTCCCCGGCGGGTCCCCACACGCCGCGCCAAAAGTTGGGTGCATTCCGCAAACCGCGACTGCACTTGTCAGTGCAACCCGTGGTTTCGGTATGGGCGAGGGGACCTCGGTCGACGCTCTCCGTCGATCCGCCAAAGTCGCCATTTTTTTCCACGGGCCACAGTGACTATGCAGACACACGACGCCAAAATTTGTCGCGTTCGACATCAGACGGATTTTCTATGATTTTCCGCACCGAAACCCCTAAAACACTGCCCGGACGTGACGCAACGCGCGCTCAGAGTCCGATTTCATTCATCTCGGCGCGCGCGCGTCCCCGGCGGGTCCCCACACGCGCCGCCAAAAGTTGGGTGCATTCCGCAAACCGCGACCGCACTTGCTGTGCAACCCGGTGGTTTCGTATGGGCGAGGGGACCTCGGTCGACGCTCTCCGTCGATCCGCCAAAGTCGCCATTTTTTTCCACGGGCCACAAGGACTATGCAGGACACGACGCCAAAATTTGTCGCGTCCGACGCCAGACGGATTTTCTATGATTTTCCGCACCGAAACCACTAAAACACTGCCCGGACGTGACGCAACGTGCGCTCATAGTCCGATTTCATTCATCTCTAGCGCAGCGTCCCCGGCGGGTCCCCACACGCGCCGCCAAAAGTTGGGTGCATTCCGCAAACCGCGACCGCACTTGCTGTGCAACCCGGTGGTTTCGGATGGGCGAGGGGACCTCGGTCGACGCCTCCGTCGATCCGCCAAAGTCGCCATTTTTTTCCACGGGCCACAAGTGACTATGCAGGACACGACGCCAAAATTTGTCGCGTTCCGACGCCAGATGGATTTTCTATGATTTTCCGCACCGAAACCACTAAAACACTGCCCGGACGTGACGCAACGCGCGCTCAGAGTCCGATTTCGTTCATCTCTGGCGCGCGGTCCCCGGCGGTCCCCACACGCGCCGCCAAAAGTTGGGTGCATTCCGCAAACCGCGACTGCACTTGCAGTGCAACCCGTGGTTTCGGTATGGGCGGAGGGGACCTCGGTCGACGCCTCCGTCGATCCGCCAAAGTCGCCATTTTTTTCCACGGGCCACAAGTGACTATGCAGGCACGACGCCAAAATTTGTCGCGCTCGACGCAGACGGATTTTCTATGATTTTCCGCACCGAAACCCCTAAAACACTAACCCGGACGTGACGCAACGCGCGCTCAGAGTCCGATTTCGTTCATCTCGCGCGCGCGGTCCCCGGCGGGTCCCCACACGCTGCCGCCAAAAGTTGGGTGCATTCCGCAAACCGCGACTGCACTTGTCAGGCAACCCGGTGGTTTCAGATGGGCGAGGGGACCTCGGTCGACGCCTCCGTCGTGATCCGCCAAAGTCACTCATTTTTTCCACGGGCCACAGGGACCATGCAGAGCACGCACGCCAAAATTTGTCACGTTCCGACGCTGTACGGATTTTCTATGATTTTCCGCACCGAAAACCACTAAAAACACTGCCCGGACGTGACGCAACGTGCGTTCATAGTCCGATTTCATTCATCTCTGGCGTGCGGTCCCCTGGCGGGTCCCCACACGCGCTGCCAAAAGTTGGGTGCATTCCGCAAACCGCGACCGGCACTTGTCAGGCAACCCGTGGTTTCGTATGGGCGAGGGGACCTCGGTCGACGCCTCTCCGTCGTGATCCGCCAAAGTCGCCATTTTTTTCCACGGGCCACAAGTGACTATGCAGGACACGACGCCAAAATTTGTCGCGTTCCGACGCAGACGGATTTTCTATGATTTTCCGCACCGAAACCACTAAAACACTGCCCGGACGTGACGCAACGTGCGCTCAGAGTCCGATTTCGTTCATCTCGGCGCGCGGTCCCCGGCGGGTCCCCACACGCCGCCAAAAGTTGGGTGCATTCCGCAAACCGCGACCGGCACTTGCTGTGCAACCCGTGGTTTCGTATGGGCGAGGGGACCTCGGTCGACGCCTCCGCCGATCCGCCAAAGTCGCCATTTTTTTCCACGGGCCACAAGTGACTATGCAGGACACGACGCCAAAATTTGTCGCGTTCTGACGCTGTAAGATTTTTTATGATTTTCCGCACCGAAAACCACTAAAACACTGCCCGGACGTGACGCAACGCGCGCTCAGAGTCCGATTTCGTTCATCTCGCGCGCGTCCCGGGCGGGTCCCCACACGCGCCGCAAAAGTTGGGTGCATTCCGCAAACCGCACCGGCACTTGCAGTGCAACCCGGTGGTTTCGGTATGGGCGGAGGGGACCTCGGTCGACGCCTCTCCGTCGATCCGCCAAAGTCGCCATTTTTTTCCACGGGCCACAAGTGACTATGCAGGCACGACGCCAAAATTTGTCGCGTTCGACGCCAGACGGATTTTCTATGATTTTCCGCACCGAAACCCCTAAAACACTGCCCGGACGTGACGCAACGCGCGCTCAGAGTCCGATTTCGTTCATCTCTAGCGCAGTCCCCGGCGGGTCCCCACACGCGCCGCCAAAAGTTGGGTGCATTCCGCAAACCGCGACCGCACTTGTCAGGCAACCCGGTGGTTTCGGATGGGCGGAGGGGACCTCGGTCGACGCCTCTCCGTCGATCCGCCAAAGTCGCCATTTTTTTCCACGGGCCACAAGTGACTATGCAGGACACGACGCCAAAATTTGTCGCGTTCCGACGCAGACGGATTTTCTATGATTTTCCGCACCGAAACCACTAAAACACTCGCCCGGACGTGACGCAACGCGCGCTCAGAGTCCGATTTCGTTCATCTTCGCGGCGGTCCCGGGCGGGTCCCCACACGCGCCGCCAAAAGTTGGGTGCATTCCGCAAACCGCACTGCACTTGCAGTGCAACCCGTGGTTTCGGTATGGGCGGAGGGGACCTCGGTCGACGCTCTCCGTCGTGATCCGCCAAAGTCGCCATTTTTTTCCACGGGCCACAAAGACTATGCAGGACACGACGCCAAAATTTGTCGCGTCGACGCCAGACGGATTTTCTATGATTTTCCGCACCGAAAACCACTAAAACACTGCCCGGACGTGACGCAACGTGCGTTCAGAGTCCGATTTCATTCATCTCTGGCGTGCGGTCCCCGGGCGGGTCCCCACACGCGCCGCCAAAAGTTGGGTGCATTCCGCAAACCGCGACTGCACTTGCAGTGCAACCCGTGGTTTCGGATGGGCGGAGGGGACCTCGGTCGACGCTCTCCGTCGATCCGCCAAAGTCGCCATTTTTTTCCACGGGCCACAAGTGACTATGCAGGACACGACGCCAAAATTTGTCGCGTCCGACGCAGACGGATTTTCTATGATTTTCCGCACCGAAACCACTAAAACACTCGCCGGACGTGACGCAACGCGCGCTCAGAGTCCGATTTCGTTCATCTCTAGCGCGCGGCGGTCCCCGGCGGGTCCCCACACGCGCCGCCAAAAGTTGGGTGCATTCCGCAAACCGCGACCGCACTTGCTGTGCAACCCGTGGTTTCGGTATGGGCGAGGGGACCTCGGTCGACGCCTCCGTCGATCCGCCAAAGTCGCCATTTTTTTCCACGGGCCACAAGTGACTATGCAGGACACGACGCCAAAATTTGTCGCGTTCCGACGCAGACGGATTTTCTATGATTTTCCGCACCGAAACCACTAAAACACTGCCCGGACGTGACGCAACGCGCGCTCAGAGTCCGATTTCGTTCATCTCGCGCGCGGTCCCCGGCGGGTCCCCACACGCCGCCAAAAGTTGGGTGCATTCCGCAAACCGCACTGCACTTGCAGTGCAACCCGTGGTTTCGTATGGGCGAGGGGACCTCGGTCGACGCCTCTCCGTCGATCCGCCAAAGTCGCCATTTTTTTCCACGGGCCACAAGTGACTATGCAGGCACGACGCCAAAATTTGTCGCGCTCCGACGCCAGACGGATTTTCTATGATTTTCCGCACCGAAAACCCCTAAAACACTGCCCGGACGTGACGCAACGCGCGCTCAGAGTCCGATTTCGTTCATCTCTAGCGCGGCGGTCCCCGGCGGGTCCCCACACGCGCCGCCAAAAGTTGGGTGCATTCCGCAAACCGCGACTGCACTTGCTGTGCAACCCGGTGGTTTCGGATGGGCGAGGGGACCTCGGTCGACGCCTCCGTCGATCCGCCAAAGTCGCCATTTTTTTCCACGGGCCACAAGTGACTATGCAGGACACGACGCCAAAATTTGTCGCGTTCCGACGCTGACGGATTTTCTATGATTTTCCGCACCGAAACCACTAAAACACTGCCGGACGTGACGCAACGTGCGCTCAGAGTCCGATTTCATTCATCTCTAGCGCGCGGTCCCCGGCGGGTCCCCACACGCGCGCCAAAAGTTGGGTGCATTCCGCAAACCGCGACTGCACTTGTCAGTGCAACCCGTGGTTTCGGATGGGCGAGGGGACCTCGGTCGACGCTCTCCGTCGATCCGCCAAAGTCGCCATTTTTTTCCACGGGCCACAAGTGACTATGCAGGACACGACGCCAAAATTTGTCGCGTTCGACATCAGACGGATTTTCTATGATTTTCCGCACCGAAACCACTAAAACACTGCCCGGACGTGACGCAACGCGCGCTCAGAGTCCGATTTCGTTCATCTCTGGCGGCGGTCCCCGGCGGGTCCCCACACGCCGCCAAAAGTTGGGTGCATTCCGCAAACCGCGACTGCACTTGCAGGCAACCCGTGGTTTCGTATGGGCGAGGGGACCTCGGTCAGACGCTCTCCGCCGATCCGCCAAAGTCGCCATTTTTTTCCACGGGCCACAAGTGACTATGCAGGACACGACGCCAAAATTTGTCGCGTTCGACGCTGACGGATTTTCTATGATTTTCCGCACCAAAACCCCTAAAACACTGCCCGGACGTGACGCAACGCGCGCTCAGAGTCCGATTTCGTTCATCTCTATCGCGCGGTCCCCGGCGGTCCCCACACGCCGCCAAAAGTTGGGTGCATTCCGCAAACCGCACTGCACTTGTCAGTGCAACCCGGTGGTTTCGTATGGGCGGAGGGGACCTCGGTCGACGCTCTCCGTCGATCCGCCAAAGTCGCCATTTTTTTCCACGGGCCACAAGTGACTATGCAGGCACGACGCCAAAATTTGTCGCGCTCCGACGCCAGACGGATTTTCTATGATTTTCCGCACCGAAACCCCTAAAACACTGCCCGGACGTGACGCAACGTGCGCTCAGAGTCCGATTTTGTTCATCTCTAGCGCAGCGGTCCCCGGCGGTCCCCACACGCCGCCAAAAGTTGGGTGCATTCCGCAAACCGCGACCGCACTTGCTGTGGCAACCCGGTGGTTTCGTATGGGCGAGGGGACCTCGGTCGACGCTCTCCGCCGATCCGCCAAAGTCGCCATTTTTTCCACGGGCCATAGTGACTATGCAGGACACGACGCCAAAATTTGTCGCGTTCGACGCCAGACGGATTTTCTATGATTTTCCGCACCGAAACCACTAAAACACCGCCCGGACGTGACGCAACGCGCGCTCAGAGTCCGATTTCGTTCATCTCTAGCGCGCGGTCCCCGGCGGGTCCCCACACGCCGCGCCAAAGTTGGGTGCATTCCGCAAACCGCACTGCACTTGCTGTGCAACCCGTGGTTTCGGATGGGCGGAGGGGACCCTCGGTCGACGCTCTCCGCCGATCCGCCAAAGTCGCCATTTTTTCCACGGGCCACAAGTGACTATGCAGGACACGACGCCAAAATTTGTCGCGTTCCGACGCCAGACGGATTTTCTATGATTTTCCGCACCGAAACCACTAAAACACGCCGGACGTGACGCAACATGCGCTCAGAGTCCGATTTCGTTCATCTCTGGCGCGTCGTCCCCGGCGGGTCCCCACACGCGCCAAAAGTTGGGTGCATTCCGCAAACCGCACTGGCACTTGCTGTGCAACCCGTGGTTTCGTATGGGCGAGGGGACCTCGGTCGACGCCTCTCCGTCGATCCGCCAAAGTCGCCATTTTTTTCCACGGGCCACAAGTGACTATGCAGGACACGACGCCAAAATTTGTCGCGTTCGACGCCAGACGGATTTTCTATGATTTTCCGCACCAAAACCACTAAAACACCGCCCGGACGTGACGCAACGTGCGCTCAGAGTCCGATTTCGTTCATCTCTATCGCGGCGGTCCCCGGCGGGTCCCCACACGCCGCCGCCAAAAGTTGGGTGCATTCCGCAAACCGCACTGCACTTGCAGTGCAACCCGTGGTTTCGGATGGGCGAGGGGACCTCGGTCGACGCTCTCCGTCGATCCGCCAAAGTCGCCATTTTTTTCCACGGGCCACAAGTGACTATGCAGGCACGACGCCAAAATTTGTCGCGTTCCGACGCCAGACGGATTTTCTATGATTTTCCGCACCGAAACCCCTAAAACACTAACCGGACGTGACGCAACGCGCGCTCAGAGTCCGATTTTGTTCATCTCTAGCGCGCGGTCCCCGGCGGGTCCCCACACGCGCCGCCAAAAGTTGGGTGCATTCCGCAAACCGCGACCGCACTTGCTCAGGCAACCCGGTGGTTTCGGATGGGCGAGGGGACCTCGGTCGACGCTCTCCGTCGTGATCCGCCAAAGTCGCCATTTTTTTCCACGGGCCACAAGTGACTATGCAGGACACGACGCCAAAATTTGTCGCGTTCCGACGCTGACGGATTTTCTATGATTTTCCGCACCGAAACCACTAAAACACCGCCCGGACGTGACGCAACGCGCTCTCAGAGTCCGATTTCGTTCATCTCGGGCGCGCGGTCCCCGGCGGGTCCCCACACGCGCCGCCAAAAGTTGGGTGCATTCCGCAAACCGCACTGGCACTTGCAGGCAACCCGTGGTTTCGTATGGGCGGAGGGGACCTCGGTCAGACGCCTCTCGCCGATCCGCCAAAGTCGCCATTTTTTTCCACGGGCCACAGTGACTATGCAGGCACGACGCCAAAATTTGTCGCGTTCGACGCAGACGGATTTTCTATGATTTTCCGCACCGAAAACCACTAAAACACTGCCCGGACGTGACGCAACGCGCGCTCAGAGTCCGATTTCGTTCATCTCTAGCGCGGCGGTCCCGGCGGGTCCCCACACGCGCCGCCAAAAGTTGGGTGCATTCCGCAAACCGCGACTGCACTTGCTGTGCAACCCGGTGGTTTCGGATGGGCGAGGGGACCTCGGTCGACGCCTCTCCGTCGATCCGCCAAAGTCGCCATTTTTTTCCACGGGCCACAAGTGACTATGCAGGCACGACGCCAAAATTTGTCGCGTTCCGACGCCAGACGGATTTTCTATGATTTTCCGCACCGAAAACCACTAAAACACTTCCGGACGTGACGCAACGTGCGCTCAGAGTCCGATTTCGTTCATCTCGCGCGCGGTCCCGGCGGGTCCCCACACGCTACCGCCAAAAGTTGGGTGCATTCCGCAAACCGCGACTGCACTTGTCAGCAACCCGTGGTTTCAGATGGGCGGAGGGGACCTCGGTCGACGCTCTCCGTCGTGATCCGCCAAAGTCGCCATTTTTTTCCACGGGCCATAGTGACTATGCAGGACACGACGCCAAAATTTGTCGCGTTCGACATCAGACGGATTTTCTATGATTTTCCGCACCGAAACCCCTAAAACACCGCCCGGACGTGACGCAACGCGCGCTCAGAGTCCGATTTCATTCATCTCGGCGCGCGGTCCCCGGCGGGTCCCCACACGCTGCCAAAAGTTGGGTGCATTCCGCAAACCGCGACTGCACTTGCAGGCAACCCGGTGGTTTCGGTATGGGCGAGGGGACCTCGGTCGACGCCTCCGCCAGATCCGCCAAAGTCGCCATTTTTTTCCACGGGCCACAGTGACCATGCAGGACACGCACGCCAAAATTTGTCGCGTTCCGACGCTGTACGGATTTTCTATGATTTTCCGCACCGAAAACCACTAAAACACTGCCCGGACGTGACGCAACGTGCGCTCAGAGTCCGATTTCATTCATCTCTAGCGCAGGTCCCCGCGGGTCCCCACACGCGCCGCCAAAAGTTGGGTGCATTCCGCAAACCGCGACTGCACTTGCTGTGCAACCCGGTGGTTTCGGATATGGCGGAGGGGACCTCGGTCGACGCTCTCTCCGTCGATCCGCCAAAGTCGCCATTTTTTTCCACGGGCCACAAGTGACTATGCAGGACACGACGCCAAAATTTGTCGCATTCCGACGCAGACGGATTTTCTATGATTTTCCGCACCGAAACCACTAAAACACTGCCCGGACGTGACGCAACGCATGCTCAGAGTCCGATTTCGTTCATCTCGCGCGCGGTCCCCGGCGGGTCCCCACACGCCCGCCAAAAGTTGGGTGCATTCCGCAAACCGCGACCGCACTTGCTGTGCAACCCGTGGTTTCGTATGGGCGAGGGGACCTCGGTCGACGCCTCTCCATCGTGATCCGCCAAAGTCGCCATTTTTTCCACGGGCCACAAGTGACTATGCAGGACACGACGCCAAAATTTGTCGATTCGACGCTTTACGGATTTTCTATGATTTTCCGCACCGAAACCACTAAAACACTGCCCGGACGTGACGCAACGCGCGCTCAGAGTCCGATTTCGTTCATCTCTCGCGCGCGGTCCCCGGCGGGTCCCCACACGCTACGCCAAAAGTTGGGTGCATTCCGCAAACCGCACCGGCACTTGCTGTGCAACCCGTGGTTTCGGTATGGGCGGAGGGGACCTCGGTCGACGCTCTCCGTCGATCCGCCAAAGTCGCCATTTTTTTCCACGGGCCACAAGACTATGCAGGCACGCACGCCAAAATTTGTCGCGTTCCGACGCTCAGACGGATTTTCTATGATTTTCCGCACCGAAACCACTAAAACACCGCCCGGACGTGACGCAACGTGCGCTCAGAGTCCGATTTCGTTCATCTCGGCGCGCGGTCCCCGGCGGGTCCCCACACGCGCCGCCAAAAGTTGGGTGCATTCCGCAAACCGCGACCGCACTTGCTGTGCAACCCGTGGTTTCGGTATGGGCGGAGGGGACCTCGGTCGACGCCTTCCGTCGATCCGCCAAAGTCGCCATTTTTTTCCACGGGCCACAAGTGACTATGCAGGCACGACGCCAAAATTTGTCGCGTTCGACGCAGACGGATTTTCTATGATTTTCCGCACCGAAAACCACTAAAACACTGCCCGGACGTGACGCAACGTGCGTTCATAGTCCGATTTCGTTCATCTCTGGCGTGCGGTCCCCGGGCGGGTCCCCACACGCGCTCCCAAAAGTTGGGTGCATTCCGCAAACCGCGACTGCACTTGTCAGTGCAACCCGTGGTTTCAGATGGGCGGAGGGGACCTCGGTCGACGCCTCCGCCGTCGATCCGCCAAAGTCGCCATTTTTTCCACGGGCCACAAGTGACTATGCAGGACACGACGCCAAAATTTGTCGCGTTCCGACATCAGACGGATTTTCTATGATTTTCCGCACCGAAACCCCTAAAACACCGCCCGGACGTGACGCAACGCGCGCTCAGAGTCCGATTTCATTCATCTCTGGCGCGCGCGGTCCCCGGCGGGTCCCCACACGCGCCGCCAAAAGTTGGGTGCATTCCGCAAACCGCGACCGCACTTGCAGTGCAACCCGGTGGTTTCGGTATGGGCGAGGGGACCTCGGTCGACGCCTCCGCCGATCCGCCAAAGTCGCCATTTTTTTCCACGGGCCACAAGTGACTATGCAGACACGCGACGCCAAAATTTGTCGCGCTCCGACGCCAGTAAGGATTTTCTATGATTTTCCGCACCGAAACCACTAAAACACTCGCCCGGACGTGACGCAACGTGCGCTCAGAGTCCGATTTCATTCATCTCTATCGCGCGGCGGTCCCCGGCGGGTCCCCACACGCCCGCCAAAAGTTGGGTGCATTCCGCAAACCGCGACCGCACTTGCTGTGCAACCCGGTGGTTTCGTATGGGCGGAGGGGACCTCGGTCGTCGACGCTCTCCGTCGTGATCCGCCAAAGTCGCCATTTTTTTCCACGGGCCACAAGTGACTATGCAGGACACGACGCCAAAATTTGTCGCGTTCCGACGCCAGACGGATTTTCTATGATTTTCCGCACCGAAACCACTAAAACACTGCCGGACGTGACGCAACGCGCGCTCAGAGTCCGATTTCGTTCATCTCTAGCGGCATGCGGTCCCCGGCGGGTCCCCACACGCGCCGCCAAAAGTTGGGTGCATTCCGCAAACCGCGACCGCACTTGTCAGCAACCCGTGGTTTCGTATGGGCGAGGGGACCTCGGTCGACGCTCTCCATCGATCCGCCAAAGTCGCTCATTTTTTTCCACGGGCCACAGTGACCATGCAGGACACGCACGCCAAAATTTGTCGCGTTCCGACACTGTACGGATTTTCTATGATTTTCCGCACCGAAAACCACTAAAACACTGCCCGGACATGACGCAACAGGCGTTCATAGTCCGATTTCGTTCATCTCTGGCGTGCGGTCCCCGGGCGGGTCCCCACACGCGCTGCCAAAAGTTGGGTGCATTCCGGCAAACCGCACTGGCACTTGCTGTGCAACCCGTGGTTTCGGTATGGGCGGAGGGGACCTCGGTCGACGCTCTCCGCCGATCCGCCAAAGTCGCCATTTTTTTCCACGGGCCACAAGTGACCATGCAGGCACGCACGCCAAAATTTGTCGCGTTCCGACGCTGTACGGATTTTCTATGATTTTCCGCACCGAAACCACTAAAACACTGCCCGGACGTGACGCAACGCGCGCTCAGAGTCCGATTTCGTTCATCTCTGGCGCGCGTCCCCGGCGGGTCCCCACACGCGCCGCCAAAAGTTGGGTGCATTCCGCAAACCGCGACCGCACTTGCAGTGCAACCCGGTGGTTTCGGTATGGGCGGAGGGGACCTCGGTCGACGCCTCCGTCGATCCGCCAAAGTCGCCATTTTTTTCCACGGGCCACAAGTGACTATGCAGGCACGACGCCAAAATTTGTCGCGTTCGACGCCAGACGGATTTTCTATGATTTTCCGCACCAAAACCACTAAAACACTTCCCGGACGTGACGCAACGTGCGCTCAGAGTCCGATTTCGTTCATCTCTCGCGCGCGGTCCCCGGCGGGTCCCCACACGCCGCCGCAAAAGTTGGGTGCATTCCGCAAACCGCGACTGCACTTGTCAGTGCAACCCGTGGTTTCGGTATGGGCGGAGGGGACCTCGGTCGACGCCTCTCCGTCGATCCGCCAAAGTCGCCATTTTTTTCCACGGGCCATAGTGACTATGCAGACACACGACGCCAAAATTTGTCGCGTTCGACATCAGACGGATTTTCTATGATTTTCCGCACCGAAACCCCTAAAACACCGCCCGGACGTGACGCAACGCGCGCTCAGAGTCCGATTTCATTCATCTCTCGCGCGCGCGGTCCCCGGCGGGTCCCCACACGCGCGCCAAAAGTTGGGTGCATTCCGCAAACCGCGACTGCACTTGCAGTGCAACCCGGTGGTTTCGGTATGGGCGGAGGGGACCTCGGTCGACGCCTCTCCGCCGATCCGCCAAAGTCGCCATTTTTTTCCACGGGCCACAAGTGACTATGCAGGACACGACGCCAAAATTTGTCGCGTTCCGACGCAGACGGATTTTCTATGATTTTCCGCACCGAAACCACTAAAACACTGCCCGACGTGACGCAACGTGCGCTCATAGTCCGATTTCATTCATCTCTAGCGCAGGTCCCCGGCGGTCCCCACACGCGCCGCCAAAAGTTGGGTGCATTCCGCAAACCGCGACCGGCACTTGCTGTGCAACCCGGTGGTTTCGTATGGGCGGAGGGGACCTCGGTCGACGCTCTCTCCGTCGATCCGCCAAAGTCGCCATTTTTTTCCACGGGCCACAAGGACTATGCAGGACACGACGCCAAAATTTGTCGCGTTTCCGACGCCAGACGGATTTTCTATGATTTTCCGCACCGAAACCACTAAAACACCGCCGGACGTGACGCAACGCGCGCTCAGAGTCCGATTTCGTTCATCTCTGGCGGCGGTCCCCGGCGGGTCCCCACACGCGCCGCCAAAAGTTGGGTGCATTCCGCAAACCGCGACCGGCACTTGTGTGCAACCCGTGGTTTCGGTATGGGCGAGGGGACCTCGGTCGACGCTCTCCGTCGATCCGCCAAAGTCGCCATTTTTTTCCACGGGCCACAAGTGACTATGCAGGCACGACGCCAAAATTTGTCGCGCTCCGACGCCAGACGGATTTTCTATGATTTTCCGCACCGAAACCCCTAAAACACTAACCGGACGTGACGCAACGCGCGCTCAGAGTCCGATTTTGTTCATCTCTAGCGCAGTCCCGGGCGGGTCCCCACACGCCGCGCCAAAAGTTGGGTGCATTCCGCAAACCGCGACCGCACTTGCTGTGCAACCCGTGGTTTCGTATGGGCGAGGGGACCTCGGTCGACGCCTCTCCGTCGATCCGCCAAAGTCGCCATTTTTTTCCACGGGCCACAAGTGACTATGCAGGACACGACGCCAAAATTTGTCGCGTTCCGACGCAGACGGATTTTCTATGATTTTCCGCACCGAAACCACTAAAACACCGCCCGGACGTGACGCAACGCGCGCTCAGAGTCCGATTTCGTTCATCTTCGGCGCGCGGTCCCCGGCGGGTCCCCACACGCCGCCGCCAAAAGTTGGGTGCATTCCGCAAACCGCGACCGGCACTTGCCAGGCAACCCGGTGGTTTCGTATGGGCGAGGGGACCTCGGTCAGACGCCTCTCCGTCGTGATCCGCCAAAGTCGCCATTTTTTTCCACGAGCCACAGTGACCATGCAGGGCAAGCACACCAAAATTTGTTGCTTTCTGACACAGTACGGATTTTCTATGATTTTCCGCACCGAAAACCACTAAAACACTACCCTGACGTGACGCAACATGCGTTCGTAGTCCGATTTCGTTCATCTCTTGCGCCGTCCCCGGCGGGTCCCCACACGCGCTGCCAAAAGTTGGGTGCATTCCGGCAAACCGCACTGCACTTGTCAGCAACCCGGTGGTTTCGTATGGGCGGAGGGGACCTCGGTCAGACGCTCTCCGTCGATCCGCCAAAGTCGCCATTTTTTCCACGGGCCACAAGTGACTATGCAGGACACGACGCCAAAATTTGTCGCGTTCGACATCAGACGGATTTTCTATGATTTTCCGCACCGAAACCCCTAAAACACCGCCCGGACGTGACGCAACGCGCGCTCAGAGTCCGATTTCATTCATCTCTAGCGCGGTCCCCGGCGGGTCCCCACACGCGCCGCCAAAAGTTGGGTGCATTCCGCAAACCGCACTGCACTTGCTGTGCAACCCGGTGGTTTCGGATGGGCGAGGGGACCTCGGTCAGACGCCTCTCCGCCGATCCGCCAAAGTCGCCATTTTTTTCCACGGGCCACAAGGACTATGCAGGACACGACGCCAAAATTTGTCGCGTTCCGACGCAGAAGGATTTTCTATGATTTTCCGCACCGAAACCACTAAAACACTGCCGGACGTGACGCAACGTGCGCTCAGAGTCCGATTTCATTCATCTCTAGCGCGCGGTCCCGGCGGGTCCCCACACGCGCGCCAAAAGTTGGGTGCATTCCGCAAACCGCGACCGCACTTGCTCAGCAACCCGTGGTTTCGGTATGGGCGGAGGGGACCTCTCGTCGACGCTCTCCGTCGTGATCCGCCAAAGTCGCCATTTTTTTCCACGGGCCACAAGTGACTATGCAGGACACGACGCCAAAATTTGTCGCGTTCCGACGCAGATGGATTTTCTATGATTTTCCGCACCGAAACCACTAAAACACTGCCCGACGTGACGCAACGTGCGCTCAGAGTCCGATTTCGTTCATCTCTGGCGCGCGTCCCCGGCGGTCCCCACACGCCGCCAAAAGTTGGGTGCATTCCGCAAACCGCGACCGGCACTTGTCAGGCAACCCGTGGTTTCGGATGGGCGAGGGGACCTCGGTCGACGCTCTCCGCCGTGATCCGCCAAAGTCGCCATTTTTTTCCACGGGCCACAAGTGACTATGCAGACACGACGCCAAAATTTGTCGATCCGACGCAGACGGATTTTCTATGATTTTCCGCACCGAAAACCCCTAAAACACTGCCCGGACGTGACGCAACGCGCGCTCAGAGTCCGATTTCGTTCATCTCTAGCGCGGTCCCCGGCGGGTCCCCACACGCCGCCAAAAGTTGGGTGCATTCCGCAAACCGCGACCGCACTTGCTGTGCAACCCGTGGTTTCGTATGGGCGAGGGGACCTCGGTCGACGCTCTCCGCCGATCCGCCAAAGTCGCCATTTTTTTCCACGGGCCACAAGTGACTATGCAGGCACGACGCCAAAATTTGTCGCTGCTCGACGCCAGAAGGATTTTCTATGATTTTCCGCACCAAAACCCCTAAAACACTAACCGGACGTGACGCAACGCGCGCTCAGAGTCCGATTTTGTTCATCTCTAGCGCAGCGTCCCCGGCGGGTCCCCACACGCGCCGCCAAAAGTTGGGTGCATTCCGCAAACCGCGACTAGCACTTGCCAGGCAACCCGGTGGTTTCGATATGGGCGGAGGGGACCTCGGTCGACGCTCTCCATCGTGATCCGCCAAAGTCGCCATTTTTTTCCACGGGCCACAAGTGACTATGCAGACACGACGCCAAAATTTGTCGATTCCGACGCTGTACGGATTTTCTATGATTTTCCGCACCGAAAACCACTAAAACACTGCCCGGACGTGACGCAACGCGCTCAGAGTCCGATTTCGTTCATCTTTGGCGCGGCGGTCCCCGGCGGGTCCCCACACGCGCCGCCAAAAGTTGGGTGCATTCCGCAAACCGCACCGGCACTTGCAGGCAACCCGTGGTTTCGATGGGCGAGGGGACCTCGGTCGACGCTCTCCGCCGATCCGCCAAAGTCGCCATTTTTTCCACGGGCCACAAGTGACTATGCAGGCACGACGCCAAAATTTGTCGCGTTCCGACGTCAGACGGATTTTCTATGATTTTCCGCACCGAAACCACTAAAACACCGCCCGGACGTGACGCAACGCGCGCTCAGAGTCCGATTTTGTTCATCTTCGGCGCGGCGGTCCCGGGCGGGTCCCCACACGCGCCGCCAAAAGTTGGGTGCATTCCGCAAACCGCACTGCACTTGTTGTGCAACCCGTGGTTTCGGTATGGGCGAGGGGACCTCGGTCGACGCTCTCCGTCGATCCGCCAAAGTCGCCATTTTTTCCACGGGCCACAAGTGACTATGCAGGACACGCGACGCCAAAATTTGTCGCGTTCCGACATCAGACGGATTTTCTATGATTTTCCGCACCGAAACCCCTAAAACACCGCCCGGACGTGACGCAACGCGCGCTCAGAGTCCGATTTCATTCATCTCTAGCGCGGCGTCCCGGCAGGTCCCCACACGCAATGCCAAAAGTTGGGTGCATTCCGCAAACCGCGACCGCACTTGCTGTGCAACCCGGTGGTTTCGTATGGGCGGAGGGGACCTCGGTCGACGCCCTCCGTCGATCCGCCAAAGTCGCCATTTTTTTCCACGGGCCACAAGTGACTATGCAGGACACGACGCCAAAATTTGTCGCGTTCCGACGCTGTACGGATTTTCTATGATTTTCCGCACCGAAACCACTAAAACACCGCCGGACGTGACGCAACGTGCGCTCAGAGTCCGATTTCATTCATCTCTAGCGCAGTCCCCGGCGGGTCCCCACACGCACCGCCAAAACTTGGGTGCATTCCGCAAACCGCGACTGCACTTGTCAGGCAACCCGTGGTTTCGGTATGGGCGGAGGGGACCTCGGTCATACGCCTCCGTCAGATCCGCCAAAGTCGCCATTTTTTTCCACGGGCCACAAGTGACTATGCAGGACACGACGCCAAAATTTGTCGCATTCCGACGCAGATGGATTTTCTATGATTTTCCGCACCGAAACCACTAAAACACCGCCGGACGTGACGCAACATGCGCTCAGAGTCCGATTTCGTTCATCTATGGCGCGGCGGTCCCCGGCGGGTCCCCACACGCCGCCAAAAGTTGGGTGCATTCCGCAAACCGCGACCGCACTTGTTGTGCAACCCGTGGTTTCGGTATGGGCGGAGGGGACCTCGGTCAGACGCTCTCCGCAGATCCGCCAAAGTCGCTCGTTTTTTTCCACGGGCCACAGTGACCATGCAGGACACGCACGACAAAATATGTCGCATTCCGACGCTGTACGGATTTTCTATGATTTTTCGCACCAAAAATCATAAAAACACTGCCCGGACATGACGCAACATGCGTTCGTAGTACGATTTCGTTCTTCTCTATCGTGCGGTCCCCGGGCGGGTCCCCACACGCGCTGCCAAAAGTTGGGTGCATTCCGGCAAACCGCACTGGCAATTGGTGTGCAACCCGGTGGTTTCGGTATGGGCGGAGGGGACCTCGGTCGACGCCTCCGTCGCATCCGCCAAAGTCGCTTATTTATTTCCACGGGCCACAGTGACCATGCAGGGCACGCACGCCAAAATTTGTCCCGTTCCGACGCTGTAAGGATTTTCTATGATTTTCCGCACCGAAAACTGTTGGGGAACGTAGTAATTTTCGGAAACATAAAGTTATTATTTATTTCCTTATATCAAGATAAATGTTTATTATTCATGCTAGAATTGTATTAACCGGAAACATAATACATGTGTGAATATATAGACAAACAGAGTGTCACTAGTATGCCTCTACTTGACTAGCTTGTTAATCAAAGATGGTTATGTTTCCTAACCATGGACAAATTGTTGTTATTTGATTAATGGGATCACATCATTAGTTGAATGATCTGATTGACATGACCCATTCCGTTAGCTTAGCACCCGATCATTTAGTATGTTGCTATTGCTTTCTTCATGACTTATACATGTTCCTATGACTATGAGATTATGCAACTCCTGCTTACACGGAGGAACACTTTGTGTTCTACCAAACGCCGTAACGTGAATCGGGTGATTATAAAGGTGCTCTACAGTGTCTCCAAAGGTACTTATTGAGTTGGCGATTTCGAGATTAGGATTTGTCACTCCGAATGCTCTGAGAGGTATCTCTCGGTTCTCTCTCGGTAATACACATCACTTAAGCCTTGCAAGCATTTCAACTAATGAGTTAGTTGTGAGATGATGTATTACGGAACGAGTAAAGAGACTTGCCGGTAACGAGATTGAACTAGGTATCGGATACGATGATCGAATCTCGGCAAGTAACATACCGATGACAAAGGAACAACGATGTTGTTAGGCGGTTCGACCGATAAAGATCTTCAGAGAATATGTAGGAACCAATATGGGCATCCAGTGTCCCGCTTATTGGTTATTGACCAAGACATGTCTCGGCCATGTCTACATTGTTCTTGAACCGTAGGGTCCGCACGCTTAAGGTTTCATGATGCTTATATTATGAGTTTATGTATTTCGATGTACCAAGGTTGTTCGAGTCCCTGATATGATCACGACATGACGAGGAGTCTCAAATGGTCGAGACATAAATATTGATATATTGACGGATATATTTGGACACAGAAAGGTTCCGGAGAAGTTTGGAGCTCCGGAGGTTACCGAGCCCCCGGGAGGTATATGGGCCTTATTGGGCCCATGTAGGAGGAAGAGAGAAGGAGCAAGGAGGGGGCGCGCCTCAAGCCCAATCCGACTGGGGAGGGGGCCGCCCCCTTCCTTTCTCCTTCCCCTCTCTTCCTTCCCCGCTACTAGTACTACTTCCTAATACTAGTACTCCTTCCTTCCCTCCAAATAAGATAAGGAAGAGAGGGAAACCTACTTGGAGTAGGTTTCTCCCTATGGCGCCTCTTGAGGCCGGCCACCTCCTCCCTCCTCCTTATATACGGGGTAGGGGCACCCTAGACACACAAGTTGATCATTGATCATTCCTTAGACGCAGCGGTGCCCTCCATGATATTACACTCGATCATATTGTAGCGTGCTTAGGTGAAGCCCTCGCGACAGAGAACATCAAGATCATCACCACACTGTCAGGCCGACGGAACTCCCCTTGGAGCCTCTATCGATTGGAGATCGAGGGTGCGCCATCGAGCTGTATGCGGTCAAGAACTCGGAGGTGCCGAGTAACGGTGCTTGGATCGGTCGGACCGGAGGACGACGACTACTTCCTCTACGCTGCATCAATGCTTCCGCTTCGGGTCTACGAGGGTACATAGACAACACTCTCCCTCTTGTTGCTATGCACCACCATGATCTTGCGCGTGCGAGGAATTTTTTGAAATTACTACGCTCCCCAACAAAGGGCATCGAGCCAGTGTTTTTATGGTTTGATGTTATATGCACGAGTAGAACACAAGTGAGTTGTGGGCTATATAAGTCATACCGCTTACGAGCATGTCATACTTTGGTTCGGCAGTATTGTTGGATGAAGTGGCCCGACCGACATTACGCCAGACGCTTACGCGAGACTGGTTTTACCGCCGTGTTTAGCACACAGTGACTAGCGGTGTCGGCTTCCCAACTTTAGTTGAACCGAGTGTGGCTATGCCCGTCCTTATGGGTTAAAACAGCACCAACTTGACAAACTATCGCTGTGGTTTTGATGTGTAGGTGAGACTGGTTCTTGCTTAAGCCCGTAGCAGCCACGTAAAACTTGCAACAACAAAGTAGAGGACGCCTAACTTGTTTTAGCAGGCATGTTGTGATGTGATACGGTCAAGACATGATAAGATATAAGTTGTTGTATGAGATGATCATGTTTTGTTGAAGTTATCGGCAATCGCGTAAGCCCTATGGATGTCTCTTTGTTGCATAAGATGCAAGTGCCAAATAATTGCTTTACTTTATCGCTATACGATAGCAATAGTTGCAAGAGCAATAGTTGGTGAGACAACCATGTGATGACACATTGATATAGATCAAGATGATGAAAATCATGGTGTCGTGTCGTGATTTATAGAGATCATGACAAGATTTTGGAGATGGAGATCAAAGGCGCAAGATGATCATGGCCATATCATGTCACATATTTTGATTGCATATGATGTTTATCTATTATACATCTTATTATTGCTTTGATTGACGGTAGCATTTTAAGATGATCTCTCACTAATTATCAAGAAGTGTTCTCCCGAGTATGCACCGCTGCCAAAGTTCGTCGTGCCTGCACACCACGTGATGATCGGGTGATAAGCTTCCACGTCCAGCTACAACGGGTGCAAGCCAGTTTGCACACGCGAATACTCAGTTAAACTTGACGGCCTAGCATATGCAAGATATGGCCTCGAACACGGAGACCGAAAGGTCGAGCATGAATCATATAGTAGATATGATCAACATAGTGATGTTCACCATTGAAAACTACTCCATCTCACGTGATGATCGGTTATGGTTTAGTTGATTTGGATCACGTGATCACTTATATGACTAGAGAGATGTCTGCCTAAGTGGGAGTTCTTAAGTAATATGATTAATTGAACTTAAATTTATCATGAACTTAGTCCCGTAGTATTTTGCAAATTATGTTGTAAGATCAATAGCTTGCGTTGTTGCTTTCATATGTTTATTTTGATATGTTCCTAGAGAAAATTGTGTTGAAAAATGTTAGTAGCAATGATGCGGATTGATCCGCGATCCGAGGTTTATCCTCATTGCGCATGTAAGAATTATGTCCTTAATGCACCGCTAGGTGACAGATCTATTGCAGAGCAGATGCGACGTTATGAATGTTTGGATAGCTCAATATGATGAGTACTTGATAGTTTTGTGCACCATGCTTTATGGCTTAGAATCGACTTCAAAGATGTTTTGAACATCATGGACCATATGAGATGTTCCAGAAGTTGAAGTTAATATTTCAAGCAAATACCGAGTTGAGAGATATGAAGTCTCCAACAAGTTCTATAGCTAAAAGATGGAGGAGAATCGCTCAACTAGTGAGCATGTACTCAGATTGTCTGGGTACTACAATCGCTTGAATCAAGTGGGAGTTAATCTTCCAGATAAGATAGTGATTGATGAATTTTTCTAGTCACCATCACCAAGTTAGAAGAACTTCGTGATGAACTATAGTATGCAAGGGATGATGAAAATGATTCCCGAGTTTTTCATGATGATGAAATCGATGAAGGTAGAACATCAAGTGTTGATGGTTAACAAGACCACTAGTTTCAAGAAAAGGGCAAAGGGATAGAAGGGAACTTCAAGAAGAACGGCAAGCAAGTTGTCGTTCAAGGACGGCCCAAGTCCGACCTAAGCCCGAGACTAAGTGCTTCTACCGCAAAGGGACTGGTCATCGAAGCGTAACTACCCCAAGTATTTGGCGGATAAGAAGGATGGAAAAGTGAACAAAGGTGTATTTGATATACATGTTATTGATGTGTACTTTACTAGTGTTTATAACAACCCTCGGTATTTGGTACTGGTCCAGCTTGCTAAGAGTAGTAACTCAAACGGAGTTGCGTATCAAATGTAAACTAGTTAAGGGTGAAGTGACGATGTGTGTGAAAGTAGTTTCAAGATTGATATGATCATCATCGCACACTCCCTATACTTTCGGATTAGTGTTGAACCTAAATAAATGTTATTTGGTGTTTATGCTGAGCATGAATATGATTTGATCGTGTTTATTGCAATACGGTTATTCATTTAAGTAAGAGAATAAACTGTTGTTCTGCTTACATGAATAAAACCTTATATGGTTACACACCCAATGAAAATGGTTCATTGATCTCGATCATAGTGAGACACATATTCATAATATTGAAACCAAAAGATGCAAAGTTAATAATGATAGTGCAACTTATTTGTGGCAATCGCCGCTTAGGTCATATTATGTAAAGCGATGAAGAAACTCCATGCCGATGGGATTTTGGAATCACTTGATTATGAATCACTTGATGCTTATGTAACCATGCCTCATGGGCAAGATGACTAAGACTCCGCTTCTCCGAACAAAGGAGCGAGCAACCGACTTATTGGAAATAATACGCACCGATGTATGCGATCCGATGAGTGTTAAGGCTCATGGCGGTATCGTATTTTCTCGACCTTCACAGATGATTTAGCACATATGGGTATATCTACTTGATGAAACATAAGTCTGAAATAGTTGAAAGGTTCAAAGAATTTCAGAGTGAAGTGGAATAATCATCGTGAATAAGAAAATAAAGTTTCTATGATCTGATCATGAGACAAATATTTGAGTTACGAAGTTTGGTCTTCAATTAAAACATTGTGGAATAGTTTCACAAATTCATGCCACCGAACACCACATCATAATGGTGTGTCCGAACGCCATAACTGCATTTTATTGGATATAGTACAATCTATGATGTTTCTACCGATTTACCAATATCGCTTTTGGGATCATGCATTAGAGACAGCTGCATTCACGTTAAATAAGGGCACCATCTAAATCTGTTGAGACGACACTATATGAACTGTGGTTTAGCAAGAAACCAAAGTTGTCGCTTTCTTAAAGTTTGGGGCTGCGATGCTTATGTGAAAAAGTTTCAACCCGATAAGCTCAAACCCAAATCGGAGAAATGTGTCTTCATAGGATACCCAAATGAGATTGTTGGGTACACCTTCTATCACAGATCCAAGGCAAAACATTTGTTGCTAATAAATGGATCCTTTCTAGAGAAGGAGTTTCTCTCAAAGAGGTGAGGGAGGAAAGTAGAACTTGATGAGGTAATCGTACTGTTCTCCTTATTGAAAGTAGTTCATCACGTAAATCTGTTCTTATGACTACTATACCAATTAGTGAGGAAGCTAATGATGATGATCATGTAACTTCAGATCAAGTTACTACCAACCTCGAGGTAAAACAGAGTGAGATCCACACCAGAGTGGTACGGTAATCCTGTTCGAGGTCGTGTTACTTGACCATGACAAACCAACGAACTATGAGGAAGCGATGATGAGCCCAGATTCGCAAAATGGTTTGAGGCCATGAAATCTGAGATATGATCCATGTATGAGAACAAAGTATGGATTTTGATGGATTTGCCCGATGATCGGCAAACCATAGAAAATAAATGGATCTTCAAGAGGAAGACGGACGCTGATAGTAGTGTTACTATCTACAAAGCTAGACTTGTCGAAAAGTTTTTGACAAAGTTCAAGGTGTTGACTACGATGAAATTTTCTCACCAGTAGCGATGCTTAAGTCTGTTTATGTTAGCAATTGCCGCATTTTTATGAAATCGCAAATGGATAAACAAAACTACATTCCTTAATGGATTTAAAGAAGTGTTGTATATGATGCAACCGTAAGGTTTTGTCAATCCTAAAGGTGTCGATAAAATACGCAAGCTCCAAATGATCCATCTATGGACCTGCAAGCATCTCGAGTTAGAATATACGCTTTGATAAGTTGATCAAAGATATAGTTTATACAGACTTGCAAAGGAAGCCCGTATTTACTAGAAAGTGAGTGGGAGCACTACAATATTTCGATAAGTATATGTGAATGACATATTGTAGATCGGAAATAATGTAGAATTATTCTGCAAAGCATAAGGGAGTGTTTGAAAGGAGTTTTTCAAAGAAAGACCTCGTGAAGTTGTTATATATTGAGCATCAAGATCTATAGAGATAGATCAAGACGCTTGATAAGTTTTTTCAATGAGTACATACCTTGACAAGACTTTGAAGTAGTTCAAAATGGAACAGTCAAAGAAAGAGTTCTTGCCTGTGTTACAAGGTGTGAAATTGAGTAAGACTCAAAACCCGATCACGGCAGAAGCTAGAAAGAGAATGAAAGTCATTCCCTATGCATTGGCCATAGGTTCTATAAAGTATGCCATGCTGTGAACCAGATCTATTGTATACCCTACACCGTGGTTTGGCAAGGAGTACAATAGTGATCTAGGAGTAGATCATCGACAATGGTCAAAATTATCCTTAGTGGAATAAGGATATGTTTCTCGATTATGGAAGTGACAAAAGGTTCGCCATAAAGGGTTACGCCGATGCAAGTTTTGACACCGATTTGATGACTCTAAGTCTCGATCTAGATACATATTGAAAGTGGGAGCAATTAGCTAGAGTAGCTCCGCAAGAGCATTGTAGACATAGAAAATTGCAAAATACATAACGGATCTGAATGTGAAAGACCCGTTGACTAAGATTCTCTCACAAGCAAAACATGATCACACCTTAGTACTCTTTGTGTGTTAATCACATAGCGATGTGAACTAGATTACTGAATCTAGTAAACCCTTTGGGTGTTGGTCACATGACGATGTGAACTATGGGTGTTAATCATATACAGATATGAATACTGATGTTAAATCACATGGTGATGTGAACTGGATTATTGACTCTAGTGCAAGTGGGAGACTGAAGGAAATATGCCCTAGAGGCAATAATAAAGTTATTATTTATTCCCTTATATCATGATAAATGTTTATTATTAATGCTAGAATTGTATTAACCGGAAACATAATACATGTGTGAATATATAGACAAACAGAGTGTCACTAGTATGCCTCTACTTGACTAGCTTGTTAATCAAAGATGGTTATGTTTCCTAACCATGGACAAAGAGTTGTTATTTGATTAATGGGATCACATCATTAGTTGAATGATCTGATTGACATGACCCATTCCGTTAGCTTAGCACCCGATCATTTAGTATGTAGCTATTGCTTTCTTCATGACATATACATGTTCCTATGACTATGAGATTATGCAACTCCAATTTACCGGAGGAACACTTTGTGTGCTACCAAACGTCACAACGAATCGGGTGAATATAAAGGTGCTCTACAGTGTCTCCAAGGTACTTGTTGAGTTGGCGATTTCGAGATTAGGATTTGTCACTCCAATGCTCGGAGAGGTATCTCTCGGCCCTCTCAATACACATCACTTAAGCCTTGCAAGCATTTCAACTAATGAGTTAGTTGTGAGATGATGTATTACGGAACGAGTAAAGAGACTCGCCGGTAACGAGATTGAACTAGGTATTAGATACCGACGATCGGATCTCGGGCAAGTAACATACCGATGACAAAGGGAACAACGATGTTGTTGTGCGGTTCGACCGATAAAGATCTTTGTAGAATATGTAGGAACCAATATGGGCATCCAGGTCCCGCTTATTGGTTATTGACCGAGACATGTCTCGGTCATGTCTACATTGTTCTCGAACCGTAGGGTCCGCACGCTTAAGGTTTCACGACGCTTATATTATGAGTTTATGTATTTTGATGTACCGAGGGTTGTTCGAGTCCCTGATATGATCACGACATGACGAGGAGTCTTGAAATGGTCGAGACATAAAGATTGATATATTAGACGGATATATTTGGACACCGGAAAGGTTCCGGAGAAGGTTGGAGCTCTGGGAGGTTACCGGAACCCCCCGGGAGGTATATGGTCCTTATTGGGCCCATGTAGGAGGAAGAGAGAAGGAGCAAGGAGGGGCGCTTCAAGCCCAATCCGACTGGGGGGCCGCCCCCTTTCCTTTCTCCTTCCCCCTCTCTCCTTCCTACTACTAGTACTACTTCCTAATACTAGTACTCCTTCCTTCCCTCCAAATAAGATATGGAAAAGAAAGGAAACCTACTTGAATAGTTTCCTCCCTATGGCGCTGCCTTGAGGCCGGCCACCTCCTCCCTCCCTCGCTTATATACGGGGTAGGGGGCACCCTAGACACACAAGTTGATCATTGATCGCTCTTAGCCGTGTGCGTGCCCCTCCACGATATTATACCGATCATATTTTAGCGGTGCTTAGGCGAAGCCCCGCGCGACAGAGAACATCAAGATCGCCACCACGCCGCAGGCTTGATGGAACTCCCCGAGCCTCTATCGGATTGGAGATTGAGGGTGCGCCATCGAGCTGTATGCGTGTCAAGAACTCGGAGGTGCCGGAGTAATGGTGCTTGGATCACTCGGACCGGGAGGACGTACGACTACTTCCTCTACGCTGCATCAACGCTTCCGCTTCGACCACGAGGGTATGTAGACAACACTCTCCCTCTCGCTGCTATGCATCACCATGATCTTGCGCAGCGAGGAAATTTTTTGAAATTACTACGCTCCCCAACACTTTGTTCTCATACATGGATCCCATCTCGATTTCATGGCTTCAAGCCATTTTGTGGAATCTGGCTCACCATCGCTTCTTCATAGTTCAGAGGTTCATCATGATCTAGTAGCATGACTTCCGTAATAGGATTACCGTGATTCACTGCGCGGATCTTACTCGCTCGACCCACGTGTTTCAGATAACTTGATCTCAAGTTCTATGATCATTATCATCAACTTCCTCACTAGTTGAGTTTTGACGCCACGTAAACCGTTCCTGTGATGTATTATTTTCCAACAAGGAGTAGGTACAGCTTACCTCATCAAGTTCTACTTTCCTCCCACTCACTTCTTTCGAGAGAAACTCTTTCTAGAAAGGATCCATTCTTAGCAACGAATGTCTTTCCTTCGGATCTGTGATAGAAGGTGTACCCAACTGCCTCCTTTGGGTATCCTATGAAGACACATTCGACGGTTCGAGCTTATCAGGTTGAAGCTTTTTCACATAAGCATCGCAACCCCAAACTTTAAGAAACGACAACTTTGGTTTCTTGCCAAACCATAGTTCATAAGGTGTCGCCTCAACGGATTTCGATGGTGCCCTATTTAACGTGAATGTGGCCGCCTCTAAAGCATAACTCCAAAACGATAGTGGCAAATCTGTAAGAGACATCATAGACCGCAAAATATCAAGTAAAGTACGACATAACGCTCGACACACCATTACGATGTGGTGTTCCGGTGGCGGAGTTGCAAACTATTCCACATTGTTTTAAGTGTAGACCAAACTCAGAACTCAAATATTCTCCTCCACGATCGATCAGAAACTTTATTTTCTTGTTACGATGATTTTCAACTTCACTCAAATTCTTTGAACTTTTCAAAAGTTTCAGACTTATGCTTCATTAAGTAGATATACCCATATCCGCTTAAATCATCTCGTGAAGGTGAGAAAATAACGATATCCGCCACGAGCCTCAACATTCATCGGACCACATACATCTCGTATGTATGATTTCCAACAAATCTGTTTCTCTCCATAGTACCGAGAACAGCTGCTTTAGTCATCTTGCCCATGAGGCATGGTTCGCAAGTACCAAGTGATTCATAATCAAGTGGCTCCAAAAGTCCATCAAGATGGAGTTTCTTCATGCGCTTTATACCGATATGACCCAAACGGCAAGCACAAATAAGTTGCACTATCATTATCAACTCTGATCTTTTGGTTTCAACACTATGAATATGTGTATCACTACTATCGAGATTCATCAAAATTGACCACTCTTCAAGGGTGCATGACCATAAAAGATATTACTCTTATAAATAGAACAACCATTATTCTCTCGATTTAATGAATAACCGCCTCGCATCAAACAAGATCCAGATATAATGTTCATGCTCAACGCTGGCACCAAATAACAATTATTTAGGTCTAATACTAATCCCAAGGTAGATGTACAGAAGCGTGGTCGATCATGATCACATCGACTTTGGAACCGCTTTCCCACGCCAAGATCGCCACCTCGCCCTTGCCGTTGTTCGCTAATCCGTAGTCCCCTGCTTCGAGTTGCAAATATTAACAATGTAACCAAGATCAAATACCCAAAAGCATCATGAGCTCTAGTAAGGTACACATCAATAACATGTATATCACATATACCTTTGTTCACCTTGCCATCCTTCTTATCCGCCAAATACTTGGGGCAGTTCTCGCTTCCAAAGGACTACCTGCTTATGAGAAGCACTCTCGGCTTCGTGCTTAGGTCCGCATTTGGGTTTTTCTCTTGAGCAGCAACTTGTTTGCTCGTTCTTCTTGAAGTTCCCTACTTCTTCCCTTTGCCCTTTTCTTGAAACTAGTGGTCTTGTTAACCATCAACACTTGATGCTCTTTTCTTGATTTCTACCTCCGCAGCCTTTAGCATTGTAAGAGCTCGGAATCGCCTTATCCATCCCTTGCATATTATAGTTCATCACGAAGCTCTTGTAGCTTGGTGGAAGTGATTGAGAATTCGTCAATGACGCTTATCATCCGAAGAGTAACTCCCAGCTAAATCAAGTGATTACAATACCTGCACATCTTGAGTATGTGCTCACCGACAGTAACTATTCTCCTCCATCTTGCAGCTATAGAACTTATTGAGACTTCATATCTCTCAACTGGCATTCTTCTCGAATATCAACTTCAACTCCTGAACATCTCATATGCTCCATGACGCTCAAAACGCCGCTGAAGTCCCGGTTCTAAGACGAAAGCATGGCACATTGAACTATCGAGTAGTCATCACTTTTGCTCGCCAGACGTTTAACGCCGCCCGCATCAAGAAGAAGTTCGCACCAAGCGGTGCTTCCAGAAGTAATTTTTCTATGCAGCAATGAGGATAATCCTCGTTACGGACCCAATCCGCAGAAGTTGCTACCATCATCTTTGAACTTAGCTTTCAAGGAACGATTAAAATTCAACTAACAACAAAGACGGGCCATCTATCTACAAACAACATAGACAAGCAAGATACTATCAGTACTAAGTTCATGATAAATTTTAGTTCAATTAATCATATTACTTAAGAAGTCCCACTTAGACGCACATCTCTAGTCATCTAAGTGATCACGTGATCCAAATCAACTAAACCATAACCGATCATCACGTGAGATGGAGTAGTTTTCAATGGTGAACATCTTATGTTGATCATATCTACTATATGATTCACGCCGACCTTTCGGTCTCCGTGTTCCGAGGCCATATCTCGCATATGCTAGGCTCGCAAGTTTAACTCGAGTATTCTCGCGGTGCAAAACTGGCTTGCACCCATTGTAGATGGACGAGCTTATCACACCCGATCACCACGCGGTGTCCGGGCACGATTTAACTTTGGCAACGGTGCATACTGTGGAGAACACTACTTGATAATTTTAGTGAGAGATCATCTTAAAATGCTATCGCAATCAAAGCAAGATAAGATGCATAAAGGATAAACATCACATGCAATCAATATAAGTGATATGATATGGCCATCATCTTCTTGTGCTTGTGATTCCATCTCCAAGCACCATCATGATCACCATCGCCACCGCGCGACACCTTGATCTCCATCGTAGCATCGTTGCCACGCCATCTATTGCTTTACGATTATCGCTACCGCTTAGTGATAAAGTAAAGCAATTATGTATGCTTGCATTTCATACAATAAAGCGACAACCATATGGCTCCCGCCATTGCCGATAACTTCAGCCATAAAAACATGATCATCTCATACAATAAAATATAGCATCATGTCTTGGCCATATCACATCACAACATGCCCTGCAAAAACAAGTTAGACGCCCTCTACTTTGTTGTTGCAAGTTTTACGTGGCTGCTACGGGCTTAAGCAAGAACTAATCTCACCCACGCATCAAAACCACAACGATAGTTTGTCAAGTTGATGCTGTTTTAACCTTCGCAAGGACCGGCGAGCTACACTCGGTTCAACTAAAGTTGAGAAACCGACACCCGCTTAGTCACCGTGTGCAAAGCACAGCGGTAAACCAGTCTCGCCAGAAGCGCACGCGTAATGTCACCCGCCGCTTCATCCCGCAATACCGCCAACCAAAGTATGACATGCCGGTAAGCAAGATGACTTATATCGCCCACAACTCACTTGTGTTCTACTCTGCATATAACATCAAACCATAAAACCTAGGCTCGATGCCACCGCTGAGGAACGAGTAATTTCAAAAATTTCCTATGCACACGCAAGATCATGGTGATGCATAGCAACGAGAGGGAGAGTGTTGTCTACGCACTCAGCAGACCAAGCGAAGCATTGATGCAGCGAGAGGAAGTAGTCGACGCCCTCCCGTCCGACCGATCCAAGCACCGCATTCGCACCTCCGAAGTTCTTGACACGCAGACAGCTTGATGACGCACCCTTGATCTCCAATCCAGAGAGGCTCCAAGGGGAGTTCCACAAGACGATGGCGCAGGACGATCTTGATGTTCTCTCGCCGCAGGCTTCGCCAAGCACCGCTACAATATGATCGAGGTGTAATATCGTGGAGGGGGCACCGCACACGGCTAAGGAACGATCAATGATCAACTTAGAGTCCTAGGGTGCCCCTCACCCCGTAGATAAAGGAGGGAGGGAGGAGGTGGCCGGCCTCAAGGGGGGCGCGCCATAGGGAGGGGGAAACCTACTCCAAGTAGGTTTCCCTCTATTTTCCTTATCTTATTTGGAGGGGGAAGGAAGGAGTACTAGTATTAGGAAGTAGTACTAGTAGTAGGAAGGAAGAGAGGGGAAGGAGAACTGAAGGGGGGCGCCCCCTCCCCAATTCGATTAGGCTTGGGGCGCGCCTCCCTTGCTCCTTCTCTTTCTTCCTACATGGGCCCAATAAGGCCCATATACCTCCCCGGGTTCCGTAATCTCCCTGAGCTCCAAAATTCTCCTAACCTTCCCTGTCCAAATATATCCGTCCAATATATCAATCTTTATGTCTCGACCATTTCGAGACTCTCGCCATGTCCGTGATCATATCCGGACTACTAACAACTTTCGTACATCAAAATACATAAACTCATAATATAACTCACATCGAAACCTTGCGCATGGACTCTACGGTTCGAGAACAATGTAGACATGACCGAGACATGTCTTCGCTCAATAACCAATAGCGGGACCTGATGCCCATATTGGTTCCGGCATATTCTACGAAGATCTTTATCGGTCAAACCGCACAACAACATACGTTGTTCCCATTGTCATCGGTATGTTACTTGCCCGAGATTCGATCGTCGATATCCAATACCTAGTTCAATCTCGCTATCGCAAGTCTCTTTACTCGCTCAGAATACATCATCTCACAACTAACTCATTAGTTGAAATGCTTGCAAGGCTTAAGTGATGTGTATTACCGAGAGGGCCCAGAGATACCTCTCCAACATTCGAGGACAAATCCTAATCTCAAATACGCCAACTCAACAAGTACCTTCGAGACACCTGAGAGCACCTTTATAATCACCCAGCCACGCTAGACGCTTGGTAGCACACAAAGTGTTCCTCCGTAAACGGAGTTGCATAATCTCATAGTCATAGGAACATGTATAAGTCATGAAGGAAGCAATAGCAACATACTAAACGATCGTGTGCTAAGCTAACGGAATGGGTCATGTCAATCAGATCATTCAACTAATGATGTGACCTTGTTAATCAAATAACAACTCCTTGTTCATGGTTAGGAAACATAACCATCTTTGATTAACAAGCTAGTCAAGTAGAGGCATACTAGTGACACTCTGTATTATGTCTGCATATTTCCTTCAAAAACCCGTAAAACACTAACCGGACGTGACGCAACGTGCGTTCGTAGTCCGATTTTGTTCATCTCTAGCGTGCAGTCCCCGGGCGGGTCCCCACACGCGCTGCCAAAACTTGGGTGCATTCCGACAAACCGTGACCGGCACTTGTCAGGCAACCCGGTGGTTTCGTATGGGCGGAGGGGACCTCTCGTCGACGCCTCTCCATCGTGATCCGCCAAAGTCGCCATTTTTTTCCACCGTGACATCGACTATGCAGGACACGACGCCAAAATATGTTGCATTCGACGCAGACGATTTTCTATGATTTTCCGCACCAAAACCACTAAAAACACTGCCCGGACGTGATGCAATGTGCTTTGGTAGTCCGATTTCGCTCATCTTTGAGGCGGGTCACCGGGCAGTTCCCGACATGCGCTGCAAAAAGTTGGGTGCATTCCGGCAAACCGCAGCGGCACGCCTGGGCAACCCGTGGTTTCGTATGGGCGAGGGGACCTCTCGTCGACATCTCTTCGCCGATCCGCCAATGTCGCCATTTATTTCCACGGGCCACAGTGACTATGAAGGGCACGACGCTAAAATGTGTCGCGTCCGACGCTTATACGGATTTTCTATGATTTTCCGCACCGAAACCACTAATAACACTGCCCGGACGTGACGCAACGCGGCGCTCAGAGTCCGATTTTGTTCATCTTCGGCGGCGGTTCCTCGCGGGTCCCCACACGCCGCCAAAAGTTGGGTGCATTCCGCAAACCGCACTCGCACTTGCTGGCAACCCGGTGGTTTCAAGATGGGCGGAGGGGACCTCGGTCGAGGTCTCTTCGCCGATCCGCCAAAGTCGCCATTTATTTCACGGGCCACAGTGACTATGCAGGACACGACGCCAAAATTTGTCGGTTCCGACACCGACGGATTTTCTATGATTTTTCGCACCGAAACCAATAAACACTGCCCGACATGACGCAACATGCGCTTGTAGTCCGATTGTTCATCTTCGGCGCAGCGTCCCCGGCGGGTCATCACACGCGCTGCCAAAAGTTGCGTATTCCGCAAACCACACCGGCACTTGCCGTGCAACCCGGTGGTTTCTGATGGGCGAGGGGATCCTCGGTCGACGCCTCTCCATCGCGTCCCGCCAAAGTCGCCATTTTTTTCCATGGGCCACAAAGTGACTATGCAGACACGACGCCAAAATTTGTCGATTCCGACATCAGACGGATTTTTATGATTTTCCGCACCGAAACCCCTTAAACACGCCCGGACGTGACGCAACGCGGCGTCAGAGTCCGATTTCATTCATCTTCGGGCGGCGGTCCCCGGCGGTCCCCACACGCCGCGCCAAAAGTTGGGTGCATTCCGCAAACCACAATGGCACTTGCAGCAACCCGTGGTTTCAGATGTACGAGGGGACCTCGGTCGATGTCTCTCCGTCGCACCCGCCAAAGTCGCCATTTTTTTCCACGGGCCACAAGGACTATGCAGGACACGACGCCAAAATTTGTCGCGTTCCGACATCAGACGGATTTTCTATGATTTTCCGCACCGAAAACCCCTAAAACACCGCCCTAACATGACGCAACATGTGTTCAGAGTCCGATTTCATTCATCTTCGCGCGGCGGTCCCCGGCGGGTCCCGACACGCCACGCCAAATGTTGGGTGCATTCCGCAAACCGCGACCGGCAATTGCAGGCAACCCGGTGGTTTCGGTATGGGCGAAGGAGACCTCGTCAGACGCCTCCGTCAGATCCGCCAAAGTCGCCATTTTTTTGATGGGCCATAGTGACAATGCAGACACGATGCTAAAATTTGTCGCGTTCCGACGCTGTAAGGATTTTCTATGATTTTCCGCACCAAAAACCCCTAAAACACTGCCCGGACGTGACAAAATGTGCGTTCGTAGTTCGATTTCGTTCATCTCTAGCGTGCAGTCCCCGGGCGGGTCCCCACACCCGCTGCCAAAACTTGGGTGCATTCCGCAAACCGTGACCGGCACTTGCTGCTCAACCCGCGGTTTCAGATGTACGGAGGGGACCTCGGTCAGATGTCTCTCCGTCGCATCCGCCAAAGTTGCTCATTTTTTTTCCACGGGCCACAGTGACCATGCAGGACATGCACGCCAAAATTTGTCGCGTTCCGATACAGTACGGATTTTCTATGATTTTCCGCACCGAAAACCCCTAAAACACTCCCCAGACGTGACGCAACGTGTGTCCGTAGTCCGATTTCATTCATCTCTGGCGTGCGGTCCCCGGGCGGGTCCCCACACGCGCTGCCATATGTTGGGTGCATTCCGCAAACCGCGACTGCAATTGTCAGGCAACCCGATCGCTTTCAGATGGGCGAGGGGACCCTCGGCCAGACGCCTTCCGCTACATCCGCCAAAGTCGCTTATTTTTTTCCACGGGCCACAGTGACCATGCAGGACACGCATGCCAAAATATGTCGCATTCTGACGCTGTATGGATTTTCTATGATTTTTCGCACCAAAAACCACTAAAAACACTGCCCGGATGTGACGCAACGTGTGTTCCTAGTTCGATTTTGTTCATATATGGCATGCGGTCCCCGGACGGGTCCCCACACGCGCTGCCAAAAGTTGGGTGCATTCCGGCAAACCGCACCGCACTTGTTGTGCAACCCGTGGTTTCGTATATGAGGGGACCTCCGTCAGACGCTCTCCGCCGCATCCGCCAAAGTCGCCGTTTTTTTCCACGGGCCACAGTGACCATAAAGGACACGCATGACAAAATATGTCGCATTCCGACGCTGTACGGATTTTCTATGATTTTCCACACCAAAAACCACTAAAAACACTGCCCAGACGTGACGCAACGTGCGTTTGTAGTCCAATTTCGTTCATCTATGGTGTGCGGTCCCCGGGAGGGTCCCCACAAGCGCTGCCAAAAGTTGGGTGCATTCCAGCAAACCGCATTGGCACTTGCTGTGCAACCCAGTGGTTTCAGTATGGGCGGAGGGGACCCTCGGTCGACGCCTTCTCGTCGTGATCCGCCAAAGTCGCCATTTTTTTCCATCGCCACAAGGACTATGCAGAGCACGCACACCAGAATTTGTCGCGCTCCAACGCTGTACAGAATTTCTATGATTTTCGCACGTAAGACCTCTAAACACCGCCTTGACATGACGCAACGCGCGCTCAGAGTCCGATTTTATTCATCTTCGCGCGGGTCCCCGGAAGGTCCCCACACGCTACCGCCAAAAGTTGGGTGCATTCCAGAAACCGCGACCGCACTTGGTGTGCAACCCGGTGGTTTCGTGTATGGGCGGAGGGACCTCGGTCGACGCCTCTCCGCTGATCCGCCAAAGTCGCCATTTTTTCCACGGCCACAAGTGACTATGCAGGCACGACGCCAAAAATTGTTATGCTCCGACGCCAGTAAGGATTTTCTATGATTTTCCGCACCAAAACCCCTAAACACTAACCGGACGTGACGCAACGCATGCTCAGAGTCCGATTTGTTCATCTCTAGCGCAGTCCCCGGCGGTCCCCATACACGCCGCCAAAACTTGGGTGCATTCCGACAAACCGCGACCGGCACTTGCTATGCAACTCTGGTTTCGTATGGGCGAAGGGACCTCGACCGACGCCTCTCCATCGTGATCCGCCAAAGTCGCCAGTTTTTTCCACGGGTGACAAGTGACTATGCAGACACGCGACACCAAAATATGTCGATTCCGACGCAGACGGATTTTCTATGATTTTCGCACCGAAACCACTAAAACACCGCCAGACGTGACGCAACATGCTTTCATAGTCCGATTTCATTCATCTCGGCGCGGCGGTCACCGGGCGGGTCCCGACACGCACCGCCAAATGTTGGGTGCATTCCGCAAACCGCGACTGCACTTTGCCAGGCAACCCGTGGTTTCGGTATGGGCGAGGGGACCTCGGTCGACGCTCTTCGTCGATCCGCCAAAGTCGCCATTTATTTCACGGGCCACAAGGACTACGCAGGCATGCACCCCAAAATTTGTCGTGTTCCGACGCTGTATGGATTTTCTATGATTTTCCGTGATCGAAACCCCTAAAACACCGCTTCGACATGACGCAACGCGCGCTCGCTTGTCCGATTTCGTTCATCTTCGGCGGCGGTCCCCGGCGGGTCCCCACACGCGCTGCCAAAACTTGGGTGCATTCGGGCAAACCGCACTGGAACTTGCTGTGCATCCCGGTGGTTTCGGTATGGACGATAGGGAACCTCGGTCTTACGTCTCTCCATCGCATCCGCCAAAGTCACTCATTTTTTTCCACGGGCCATAGTTACCATGAAGGGCATGCACCCCAAAATTTGTCGTGTTCCGACGCTGTATGGATTTTCTATGATTTTCCGCACCGAAAACCCCTAAAACACTGCCCGACATGACGCAACGCGCGCTCGTTGTCCGATTTCGTTCATCTTCGGCGCGCAGGCCCCGGCGGGTCCCCACGCGCCGCCAAAACTTGGGTGCATTCGGCAAACCGCACCGAACTTGCAGGCATCCCGGTGGTTTCGGATGGACGGTGGGGAACCTCGGTCAGACGCTCTCCGTCGTGATCCGCCAAAGTCGCCATTTTTTTCCACGGGCCACAAGGACTATGCAGAGCACGACACCAAAATTTGTCGCTCCGACGCAGACGGAATTTCTATGATTTTCCGCACCGAAAACCCCTTAAACACTGCCCGGACATGACGCAACGCGGCGCTCAGAGTCCGGTTTTATTCATCTCGGCGGCGGTCCCCGGAAGGTCCCCAAACGCCGCCAAAAGTTGGGTGCATTCCGCAAACCGTGACCGGCACTTGGTGTGCAACCCGTGGTTTCGAGATGGGCGAAGGGACCTCGGTCGACGCTCTCCGTCAGATCCGCCAAAGTCGCCATTTTTTCCACGCGCACAAGCGACTATGCATGGCACGGACGCCAAAAATTGTCGCGTTCCGACGCTGTAAGGATTTTCTATGATTTTCCGCACCGAAAACCCCAAAAACACTAACCGGATGTGACGCAACATGCGTTCGTAGTCCGATTTTGTTCATCTCTAGCATGCAGTCCCCGGGCGGGTCCCCACATGCGTTGCCAAAACTTGGGTGCATTCCGGCAAACCGCACTGGCACTTGCTCTGCAACCCGGTGGTTTCGGTATGGGTGGAGGGGACCTCGGTCAGACATCTCCCGTCAGATCCGCCAAAGTCGCCATTTTTTTCCACGGGCCACAAGTGACTATGCAGGCACGACGCCAAAATGTGTCGCGTTCCGACGCAGACGGATTTTCTATGATTTTCCGCACCAAAACCACTAAAACACCGCCCGGACGTGATGCAACATGCGCTCAGAGTCCGATTTTGAAAATCTTCGCGGCGGTTCTTCCGCGGGTCCCCACACGCTACGCCGCCAAAAGTTGGGTGCATTCCGCAAACCGCGACCGGCACTTGCTCAGGCAACCCGGTGATTTCGGTATGGGCTAAGGGGACCTCTTTCAGACGCTCTCCGCCGTGATCCGCCAAAGTCGCCATTTTTTTCCACGGGCCACAAGTGACTATGCAGGCATGCACGCCAAAATTTGCCGTGTTCCGATGCTATATGGATTTTCTATGATTTTCGCACCGAAACCCCTAAACACCGCCCGGACGTGACGCAACGGCGCTCGTAGTCCGATTTCGTTCATCTCGGGCGGCGGTCCCCGGTGGGTCCCCACACGCGCTTCCAAAACTTGGGTGCATTCGGCAAACCGCGACCGAACTTGCTGCATCCCGGTGGTTTCGTATGGACGGGGGAACCTCGGTCGATGTCTCCGTCAGATCCGCCAAAGTCGCCATTTTTTTCCACGGGCCATAGTGACTATGCAGAGCACGACGCCAAAATTTGTCGCTGCTCCAACATCAGACGGATTTTCTATGATTTTCCGCAAAGAAAACCACTAAAACACCTCCCGACATGATGCAACATGCGCTCAGAGTCCGATTTCATTCATCTTCGGCGCGCGGTCCCAAGCGGGTCCACACACGCTGCCAAAAGTTGGGTGCATTCCGCAAACCGCGACCGGCACTTGTCAGGCAACCCGGTGGTTTCAGATAACGAGGGGACCTCGGTCAGATGTCTCTTTCGTGATCCGCCAAAGTCGCCATTTTTTCCACGGGCCACAAGTGACTATGCAGGACACGACGCTAAAATTTGTCGCGTCCGACGCTGTAAGGATTTTCTATGATTTTCCGCACCAAAACCCCTTAAACACCGCCTCGACATGACGCAACGCGCTCAGAGTCCGATTTTATTCATCTTCGCGCAGGTCCCGGCGAAGTTCCCACAAGCGCCGCCAAAGTTGGGTGCATTCCGCAAACCGTGACCGGCACTTGTGTGCAACCCGTGGTTTCGGTATGGGTGGAGGGGACCTCGGTCGACGCTCTCCGCTGATCCGCCAAAGTCGCCATTTTTTTCCACGGGCCACAAGTGACTATGCAGGCACGACGCTAAAAATTGTCGCGTTCGACGCCGTAAGGATTTTCTATTATTTTCTCGCACCGAAACACCTAAACACTAACCGGACGTGACGCAACGCATGCTCAGAGTCCGATTTTGTTCATCTCTAGCGCAGTCCCCGGGCGGTCCCCATACGCCACCAGGTAACTCGTGGTTTCGTATGGGCGGAGGGGACCTCGGTCGACGCCTCTCCATCGTGATCCGCCAAAGTCGCCATTTTTTTCCACGGTGACAAAGTGACTTTGCAGGACACGACGCCAAAATATGTCGATTTCGACGCAGACGGATTTTCTATGATTTTCCGCACCGAAACCACTAAAACACCGCCCGGACGTGATGCAACATGCTTTCATAGTCCTATTTCGTTCATCTCCGCGCGGCGGTCACCGGGCGGGTCCCTACACGCGACCGCCAAAAGTTGGTGATTCCGCAAACCACACTAGCACTTGCCGCAAACCCGGTGGTTTCGTGCGGCGCTATGTTCCTTGTCCGGGCATTCCACCGGTCCCTGCCAACGCGTATTCATCGACGCATTTGTTCCGATTTACTTGGCACGACCTTACCACGCTCGACCATGCCACTCGTCATCAGATCCCATGAGGCCATGCCTTCGCATCCAAACGGCTTCCGCAATCGCCATCCGTGATGCGTGCGGCAGACTCGTCCGCCACGGATCCGACATACCGCACGCACTTATGTCCGACGGCAGGCTCATGCGATGTCACCTGTCCAGTCCCCATTCCGATTCGCTGCAAACGCTGACTCAGCACGACTAACGATCGCGGGATGCAGGTCGAGTCACCATCGTCCGATCGCCTGTCCACCCCGCTCAACTGCGGATCGTTCACACGAGTGCCACGTCACGTCAGTCAGTACGGCCAACGCCACGGTCACGCAAAGTTCGACCGATCCGTACGTTCACGCGATACTCATGCATTCGACCACCGCGTCAAGTTCGCCAGATCACACGATCGCACGTACAACTGGATCACCGATGTCAACGATCTCTCAACGGATGTAGGCTCGCAGGACCATGTCGCAACGCGTCTCCAGACAATCCACTCTCACAGATGTTGAGTGCAACGTCGATCGCATGTCGACGATCTCATAATCAGCGCCGAACGGACGTTCACGATCACGGCGACTAGATCGCTCCGCATCCAATCGCCGACGTGCCATTCACGACCGCCAGTGCGCACCGCAAGATTTGTCCATCCGTTCCTTCAGCGGACGCACGTCAGACAGCCGCCAGTCATTGTCTCGATCATGACCATCACAGCCAAAACTGTCGAGACAGATTGACGACTCACGATTCATCGCACGACCGCAGCGACTCCTGCACGCACGCTTCAGCCAAGCTACGCAAGACGCATAACGACGCCATCACTGCATATGGCATTGCCGACCACTGCACACCCGACGTCACGACCATGCGATGTCACGCCGGCGACTCGTCCCCATAACTGCGATTGCGAGGTCAGACCTGTCGCAGTGCCACGTGACGTCGTCCTGATCGCGACCTCGTCAAGCCTGATGCGAAACGATGCGCTTTTCCGTTCACGACCATAGTCATCGACCCTCGACCGATGCGTCGCACCGCATTTCACATACGCGTCACACGCAGTACTCGACGACGCTCCGATCGCATCTAGCGAGCCTTGCAGCACCGCCGCATAGCCCAACGCTCAGGACTTCACGATGTCGCACCATGTCGACGCTGACGTGCCATCGCGCCATCCATGTCACGTGCGCCAAGGTACAGTCGCAAGTTGCGATCTTCACGACGCATGCACGATCATGTGCGTACTAGCCACGCCGTCGATCGCCATGCAGCTATGGTGCCGTATTCAGCACGACCCATTCGCACGTCAACTGTCTTCCTGACACCGCAACCAGCACCGTACCATGATCAGCGGCCGACAGTCCGTTTCACGCATGTCATCGGCATTGCACGGCACCCAGATATTGTCGGCGACCGAAATCTGCACGCTCAGTCGTTCAGCCGTTATCGTCCAGGACCCAACCAACTCGTGCGCAATCGGTCCATTATCGCATCCGACTCCACGTCACCGCATCGGCTCATCGTGCCGATCCGCACAGCCGCATCTGTGCAACTCGGCATTTGCCGAACGCGTGCCGCGATCCCGTCAGCCATGGTTTCTAGCACCGGCACTGACTGAGCCGCGCCAAAACAGTGCGATCGACCGCAGTTCATGTTTCTCATCCGCAATCGACTATCCACGCCCCAAAACGCATCGGCCAGACGTTTCATCGCGGCTCGAGCCAAGCCGGACCGACGCACTCGGCGACGTTCGACTTCGCCAGTGCAGTCGGACGTTCAGCAACCAGTGCGTTCCCCACTGCGTCGTCCGATCGCGTCCATTGCACGACCTAATATCGGTGCCAACAGGCATCATCGTCAGCGCTCCATCGCACGTCGCTACAGCGCATTTTCTCCGCAGCACGCAGACCGCGACCGATCAGTGACGCCGTTCACGAGTGCCATCTGGACCGACGCTCGACCGGACCGCATTGTGCCGAGCAACCGTGGCATTCCGCCGACAGCGACCTGGTCCAGCACGATTCGCCGAGCTCGCAACGCATTGATGCACAACATCGCTTCGACTGATACTGAGTCCCCGGCCACGTCGCATGCAGTTTCCACGCAATGACCAGCCGAGTGACCATCGCGCCATGGTCCCATATCGCCGTATTGCGTCCGGCAACCGCGTCATGTAGATCGCCGTTGCATTCGCCGTCACTACGCATGCGCCAGACCGTGATCGCATCGGATCACTGCTTCAGCCTGATTCAACGGCCGACAGCACGTCCCGTACCATCTCAATCGCACTCGTCCGTGCATCCGCACGCCGCCAGTCTATGTCGCAACGTGTGCATCGCAACTCTCGCTCCGGCTATCGAGCCGACGGCCAGACTTGCCAGTCTGCGATCGCCATGGCGCCAGTCTGTACGGCCCAGGACTGCACACTGCGTCGTACGCAACTTCGCGCCATGCCATCGTGCCGTCACGCAATCGCGTCCGGGTCCAAATCGCCGTATCGCATGGCCGAGTTCGCAGCCACGTCGACTGGCCACGTTCGATGTATACCGCCCATACGCCACTGTAAGGCTGCGAGCACGATGTGACCGAACGCTGCTTCAGTCCATTCATCTTTCACGACCGATACGGATGCACGACTCGCCGATTGTCGTCACGTCCGTCGCGGTCACTCGCTCCGACCACGCCTACAGCTGCCGTGATGCGTGAGCGACTCGGTGCGGACTCCGCGTCCGACTTGTCACGGCCGCACGGTCCACGATGTCTCACGTGACAGACCTCGGCACCGTACGCACATGTTCATCGATTGACGACTCACATCGACCACCGATGTCGACGTTCGCACGAGCTTCAGCGTTGCCACGACCCAATGCGACAGCGCACGCATCCACGTCGACACGCTGCCTCAGCATCTGCGTCATGCGACGCCCGGTCAGCCGTCTTCCGCATCAACGCGTTCCCAGCTCTCATTGTCGCAACGTCGCTTCCGACCGGACATTTCCGACGAGACGAGCTAACGATCCGCAGTCGTCGACGCATCCATCATCTCATTCGCACGCCCTGACACGTCGATGCGGCTTCAGATCTGATCGCATCGCCGAACTACGGCGACGAGCAGGTCGAGCATGTCACTTCAACGACTGCATTCGCGATCGCACGCCTATCGACGCGCCATACCAAGTCGCATTGCACCACGATTGACCGTAGTTCGATCCAGCGTCCGTTCCGATCGACCGACTCCACGTCGACATGTGACAGTTGCAAGCATCGAGCCGTCATCCGTGTAGTGCGCAACGCATCCGACAGCACCATGTATGGACCACGCTTCATCGTGCAGCCACGCCATGTTGTCTGCAACGACAGTCATCGCCAAACGTGACTCAGCACATATTCCGTATGCGTCTACCGCTGCGACGCAGCGCACCGGCACGCCAATCAGCCGACACGACGCATTCGCGCGATCCGGCCATGCGCACACGGTCTTGTCCGCGAACTCGCAACCCGGATCGCACAAGGCATGTCAGCACTGCGCTCCCCGGCATCCATCGCACACACTGATCATCCGTCACACCGACGCCATGCCGTCCGCACAGTATGGCGTCCCGGACCACTCGCCGCACGTAATCGCGCATTGTCCACTACGCATGGTCACGACGTCGCACGCCTACGCTTCGTCATCCGCACGATCCGCAATCGCCATCAGCCGCGACCATCTAGGATCCCACGCGGTTTCCGCTTCAAAGCTCATATCCCAACGACAATGACTCGGAGCGGATCGCCTAGTCGATTTGCATCTCTACCGCCACGCGGCCATCTCGCACTGCCAAACCATGTCACGACCGACGACGTGGACCGGGTCACAGTGATTTCGCCTACGACCGCCAACAGTTTTCCGGATCGACAAGACTATGTCGACCATGTCGTACGCCGAATCGACGTCGCCAATGCCATCAAACCGACATCGCGATGACCATTTGCGATGGTTCTCGTCGCGCCACGAACCCAGCCAAGTACCGCACGCCATGCGTCAACGTCATGACTTGCGGCTTCCGCGGCGCATTGGCCTGATCCACGCAACGCACTGCACGTCAGCATGTCGCAGATCGCAATTCGTACGCAACGACTGCATTGTCAATCATGGCACGTACGCCAGAGATCTGGTCGCGCTTGACGCCGCCAATCGCCATTTCTCCACGCCAGGATCGACCCACGACGTTCGATCCTACGGACGGTCGGCTTGACGCGCCAAAGCCTCCCGATCGCCAATTCGTCAGACGGTCTATTCGCATTGCCGCACTCCAGCGATCGCCAGTCCATGATCGGCGCATCGCGCACCGCGCACGCCATTTGTCGGTCACACCGTGATTTCAGTCCGTCACGCGCTCTCTCGGTGACCGCAATCGCTCTTTCAGCGCCATCGCTATGCAGGCGCACCCAATTTCGTTCACGCGCCATTCAGTTCGCAAACCGACATCGCTTGTCGCCGAATGCCTACAGGCGCAGCTCATCATGCGCCGAAATGCTTCCACCGCCACATATCGATCCACCGAATCCGTGGCGACCTGTCTTGTCGAGACCGACGACTCACGCCAGCGCGATCGATCGGTCCATCGCATTGCAGCACGTCGCAAAATTTGCGTGACCGTACGTCACAACCCCAAACCTGCCGTGACACAAGCGATGCACGGCGAGCTGACTTTCAGTCATCCGGTCCGAGATTCGGTCCACGGAGTCATCCGCACGATGCCGAACCGTGCGCTTCGTATGCAGTGTCTACGCTCCAGGCACGCCATCCGCATTTCGCATGACAGGATGACGATGCCCAGATCGATCATCGCCGACAGCTTTCCAACCATGCACATGCAGACTGCGTTCGATCGCGTTGCATTCTCACGCCGCACAGCGCCACAATGTTCATCGCCGCGTGATGGTGCAGGCACTTCGCGACTTGCATGACCAGACCATTCCGATCGGCGCTATCCGTATGTTCGGAGCCGCGCTCGAGTCCCTGTCGTCGTCAAACGGCCCTATTTCACGAGCACAAGCCCGTCGATGTGCCTTTGCCGTCGCGATGCGATCGCCCGGCGATCCGTAGATTGCTCACGGACGCCATATGTCATGGCACGCGTTCGGTCAGTCCCTGTCACCCAGCCGATCCCCAAGCGTGTTAGCAGTCCGAGTCACGTCATTCGTCGCATCCACGGTCGATTCAGATCGCAAACGTGATCCGCAGACGACCGCAATGCCAGTTTCACGGTATCGTCGCACGCACACGCCAAGCGCATTCCACGCCGATTCGCGTGCCATCGTCGACTGGCTTGCGATCGCACCACACCGACCCATCGTCAACGCATTCGGCTTGCCAGGTCCATACGCGCTCATCCGCGGCCACGTTCGTCCGCAAATTGTCGACAAACGCCGTCATGGTCACTGCATGAGCATCATCGCCAATCCGTCCGACGTCGCATCATCGCATTCGCCATGCCACGCCACATGCAGCCATGCAATGCCGATCGACGCACACCGTCAGGGATCGCTGGGTCGCCGCCCCAAGACTTCAGATCGCCAAGCGCATGTCCGAGTCATGCAGCAGCCGAGGCCCATCGTCGACTGCTGCAACGACCATATGACTCCACGGTGGCATGTCCAGCTCAGAGCCATGCTCTGCCGCAGATTCTCAGCATCTAACGCGTTCACAACACCGAGTGTCCAATTCGTCCGAACCGACGTACTACCTGATCGCATGCCGTGTCCACATCCACGTCGCGCCTGTCTGCGCACTGCGGCAAGACCGTGACGTCACCACGGCAATGCGTTCCACGTACGATTCCTTGTCAGTACACCTGATTCACTGCCGAGAGACGCGATTCATATCCATCTGACACCAAAGCCGGCTCAATACGCATGCCGAACCGATGCATTTCGTCGGACAGGCTGCATCGGATCCTTGTCATCCGGCGCACGCCAACCCTTTGCGTGCCCGCGTCGCGGCCCAGCGTCATTGTCTCCAAGGTTGTCACGACCGCACACAAGACTCGCGATCGCATGCCGTCGATGCCTGTTCCGCGGTTTCGATCGCGGCCCACCTACGCACCGCAGATCCGATTCGACCAAAGCGACCCGGTCAGGCCGATTTTCGTGACCACACGCCGGTCGATATCGCACGGATTGGTGCATCGCTGACCGAGCTACATCGCATCAGTCGTCAGTTGTCCAGTCGTTCGCGAACCGTACTCAATACGACGGACCACATGCTTTCCGATTCCTCGCCACGGCGTTTCCGACCGCAAGACCTTTACATGCGACGTACGCGTCAACCCGTGTTCACGAGTCGGAAGCGGTCACGCACCGCGACTCAACTGCGCACGTTCAGCATCATGGACCCGTGGTCAGGGCCACGAGCTCAGTCAGCTCCACGTCCCGATTTTCCACATGGCTTCGCAATACCGCATGGACGAATGTCGCTGTGTCACTGCATCCGCGATCCGACCAAAGTACGCGACGGCATGCCGATCGTCGTTTCACGGTCGGTTCACGGTCCTACGTCTCGCAGTAGTATCGCAACCGTTTTTCAACGTGTGCACATATCGGCAGCCGGCGTCGCGCGTACTCATGATTTCCCATACGACCCACTAACACGCGGACGTAATGTCGTCGTCATGTCGGATCCAACGTCCCGTCACCGCAAGGAACTTGCGGCTCAACCCCAGACCGCATTGCGACCGGGTCTATGCGGGACCTCGTCACTTCACGACCGCCAAAGTGCATTCCGGGACGCATACCGCATATGTCGATTCCAGCTGATTCTATGTTTCGCACCGATAACCGACGTGCACGCAAGCATTGGTCCGACGCACTGCACGCCAGTTCCATGTCACGTCAAGTGCATTCCGCAAATCGCTGCGGCAACTCTTTCGGCGCGGGCCAGACCGCGCGTGTACGCCATCTTGCCTGTGATGTTCCACGCAGCGCACATCGTGACTCCCAAGTGCCAATCGTGCAAGTCCGATATCTACTGATGCGCAACCTAGCCAGCCACGCAGCGCCATGGCCGGCGTTATCGTTTCGGAGCCCAGTCGACGCCCAGTACCCGCAAAGGACATTCGCACCATCGCATGTGTGCTACACGGAATCGGTTACTGGCGACACGACCTCGAGATGTCGCAACGGTCGTTTCAGTCGAACGTGACGTACCACGCGACCCGGCTACGCAAGTTCAGCGTATGCACGTGCAGCCACCGTTCAATCGTACACACGAAAGTCATGCCAGTGCGCTCTCGTGCCGCGGTCCGCAGTGGTACCGCCCAGCGCACTGGCATCCCAGGCTAAGTTGTTCGCAACCCGCGATCACTGCGGACGCCGACGCACCATAGCCATGTACGATCAGCGACGTCATTCGCCCATCGCATCTCGTGCACACCAACCTCGCAGCGTCGTACTCACTGTCGCATATCGCAACGTCTCACGTATGCTACGGCCACCGGCCCACAAGTGCCAGAGCTGAGCACGTCACATGTTGCGCACCCGTAAGTCGTACGCCAATGCATATTCCACATCGACACGTCGACATCGACATGCTCAAGTCACCATCATGCAAACGATACTCGCACGTGCCTCGATCCGACAAGCAGTCACGTTCTCGTCCAGTCACCAGTAGCAAATGTCCTGCTCCAGATCAGTGAACGCCATGGTAGACCGGCTGACTGACATGCTTCACCACAGATGACTTCGCAGAATGCATACGCAACATGAGTGCTAGCGATCAGATACGTACGTCGAAGCAATTGCCAGTCAATGCAGACACTAAGACTAGATCGATTGCACAAGATAGCAGCTAGGCTAAAGACTCAGACACATCTACAGCAGTCAAGCGCTAAGACATACTGAGAATGAAAGTAAGTCACAATACCCGCACCGATAACCACTAAAAACACCGCCAGGGCGTGGCGCAACGTGCGCCTTAGTCCGTTTCGTTCATATACGGCATGCGGTCCCGGGCGGGTCCCCACACGCCGCCAAAAGTTGGGTGCATTCCGCAAACCGATCGCCACTTGTCAGGCAACCCGGTGGTTTCGGTATGGGCGGAGGGACCCTCGGTCGACGCTCTCCGTCGATCCACCAAAGTCGCCATTTTTTCCACGGGCCACAAGTGACTATGCAGGACACGACGCCAAAATATGTCGCATTCCGATGCTGTATGGATTTTCTATGATTTTCCGCACCGATAACCACTAAAAACACTGCCCGGACGTGACGCAACATGCGTTCCTAGTCCGATTTCATTCATATACGGCATGCGGTCCCCGGGCGGGTCCCCACACGCGCTGCCAAAAGTTGGGTGCATTCCGGCAAACCGCACTGCCACTTGCTGTGCAACCAGGTGGTTTCGGTATGGCCGGAGGGGACCCTCGGTCGTACGTCTCTCCGTCGCATCCGCCAAAGTCGCTCATTTTTTTCCACGGGCCACAGTGACCATGCAGGACACGCACGACAAAATATGTCGCATTCCAACGCTTTACGGATTTTCTACAATTTTCCGCACCGAAAACCACTAAAAACACTGCCCGGACGTGACGCAACGTGCGTTCGTAGTCCGATTTCGTTCATCTATGGCGTGCGGTCCCCGGGCGGGTCCCCGACGCTGCCGCCAAAGTTGGGTGCATTCCAAAGAAACCACACCGGCGGTGGTTTCGGTATGGGCGGAGGGACCCTTGGTCGACGCTCTCCGTCGATCCGCCAAAGTCGCCATTTTGTTCCACGGGCCACAAGCGACTATGCAGAGCACGCACACCAAAATTTGTCGTGTTTCGACGCTGTACGGAATTTCTATCATTTTCCGCACCGAAAACCCCTAAAACACTGCCCAGACATGACGCAACGCGGCGCTCAGAGTCCGATTTCGTTCATCTCTAGCGCAGTCCCCGAGCGGGTCCCCACATGCGCTGCTAAAACTTGGGTGCATTCCGCAAACCGCGACTGCACTTGCTCGCAACCCTGTGGTTTCGGTATGGGTGGAGGGGACCCTCGGTCGTACGTCTCTCCGTCGCATCTGCCAAAGTCGCTCATTTTTTTCCACGGGCCACAGTGACCATGTAGAGCACGCAATTTGTCGCATTCCGACGCTGTACGGAATTTCTATGATTTTCCACACCGAAAACCCCTAATACACTGCCCGGACATGACGCAACGTGCGTTCGTAGTCCGATTTTATTCATCCCTGGCGTGCGGTCCCCAGGAAGGTCCCCACACGCGCTGCCAAAAGTTTGGTGCATTCCGACAAACTGCACTGGCACTTGGTGTGCAACCCGGTGGTTTCGGTATGGGCGGAGGGGACCCTCAGTCGTACGTCTCTCCGTCGCATCCGCCAAAGTCGCTCATTTTTTTCCACGGGCCACAAGTGACTATGCAGGCACGACGCCAAAAAAAAATTGTCGCGTTCGATGTCGTAAGGATTTTCTATGATTTTCCGCACCGAAAACCCCTAAAACACTAACCGGACGTGACGCAACGTGCGTTCATAGTCCGATTTTGTTCATCTCTAGCGTGCAGTCCCCGGGCGGGTCCCCACACGCACTGCCAAAACTTGGGTGCATTCCGACAAACCGCACTGGCACTTGCTGTGCAACCCGGTGGTTTCGGTATGGGCGAAGGGACCCTCGGTCGTACGTCTCTCCATCGCATCCGCCAATGTCGCTCATTTTTTTCCACGGGTGACAGTGACCATGCAGGACACGCACGCCAAAATATGTCGCATTCCGACGCTGTACGGATTTTCTATGATTTTCTGCACCGAAAACCACTAAAAACACTGCCCGGACGTGACGCAACATGCTTTCATAGTCCGATTTCGTTCATCTCTGGCGTGCGGTCACCGGGCGGGTCCCGACACGCACTACCAAAAGTTGGGTGCATTCCGGCAAACCGCACTGGCACTTGCTGTGCAACCCGGTGGTTTCGTTATGGGTGGAGGGGACCCTCGGTCGTATGTCTCTCCGTCGCATCCGCCAAAGTCGCTCATTTTTTCCACGGGCCACAATGACCATGCAGGACACGCACGATAAAATATGTCGCATTCCGACGATTTATGGATTTTGTATGATTTTCCGCACCGATAACCACTAAAAACACTGCCAGGACGTGACGCAACGTGCGTTCCTAGTCCGGTTTCGTTCATATACGGCATGCGGTCCCGGCGGGTCCCCACACGCTACGCCAAAGTTGGGTGCATTCCGCAAACCGCGACCGCCACTTGTCAGGCAACCCGGTGGTTTTGGTATGGGCGGAGGGACCCTCGGTCGTCGCTCTCCGCCGATCCACCAAAGTCGCCATTTTTTCCACGGGCCACAGTGACTATGCAGGACACGACGCCAAATATGTCGCATTCCGATGCAGTATGGATTTTCTATGATTTTCCGCACCGATAACCACTAAAACACTGCCGGACGTGACGCAACATGCGCCCTAGTCCGATTTCATTCATATACGGCATGCGGTCCCCGGCGGGTCCCCACACGCGCGCCAAAGTTGGGTGCATTCCGCAAACCGCGACCGCCACTTGTCAGGCAACCGGTGGTTTCGGTATGGCGGAGGGGACCCTCGGTCGTCGCGCTCTCCGTCGATCCGCCAAAGTCGCCATTTTTTCCACGCGCCACGGTGACTATGCAGACACGCGACGACAAAATATGTCGATTCCAACGCTTTATGGATTTTCTACGACTTTCCGCACCGAAAACCACTAAAAACACTGCCCGGACGTGACGCAACGTGCGTTCGTAGTCCGATTTCGTTCATCTATGGCGTGCAGTCCCCGGGCGGGTCCCCAGACGCGCTGCCAAAAGTTGGGTGCATTCCAGCAAACCGCACTGGCGGTGGTTTCGGTATGGGCGGAGGGGACCCTTGGTCGTACGTCTCTCCGTCGCATCCGCCAAAGTCGCTCATTTTGTTCCACGGGCCACAGTGACCATGCAGAGCACGCACACCAAAATTTGTCGTGTTTCGACGCTGTACGGAATTTCTATCATTTTCCGCACCGAAAACCCCTAAAACACTGCCCGGACATGACGCAACGTGCGTTCGTAGTCCGATTTCGTTCATCTCTAGCATGCGGTCCCGAGCGGGTCCCCACATGCGTTGCCAAAACTTGGGTGCATTCCGCAAACCGCGACGGCACTTGCTCGCAACCCGTGGTTTCGGTATGGGTGGAGGGACCCTCGGTCGACGCTCTCCGTCGATCCGCCAAAGTCGCCATTTTTTTCCACGGGCCACAGTGACCATGTAGAGCACGCAATTTGTCGCATTCCGACACTGTACGGAATTTCTATGATTTTCCACACCGAAAACCCCTAATACACTGCCCGGACATGACGCAACGTGCGTTCGTAGTCCGATTTTATTCATCCCTGGCGTGCGGTCCCCAGGAAGGTCCCCACACGCGCTGCCAAAAGTTTGGTGCATTCCGACAAACTGCACTGGCACTTGGTGTGCAACCCGGTGGTTTCGGTATGGGCGGAGGGGACCCTCAGTCGTACGTCTCTCCGTCGCATCCGCCAAAGTCGCTCATTTTTTGCCACGGGCCACAGTGACCATGCAGGGCACGCACGCCAAAAATTGTCGCGTTCTGATGCTGTAAGGATTTTCTATGATTTTCCGCACCGAAAACCCCTAAAACACTAACTGGACGTGACGCAACATGCGTTCATAGTCCGATTTTGTTCATCTCTAGCGTGCAGTCCCTGGGCGGGTCCCCATACGCGCTGCCAAAACTTGGGTGCATTCCGACAAACCGCACTAGCACTTGCTCAGGCAACTCGGTGGTTTCGTTATGGGCGGAAGGACCCTCGGTCGACGCCTCTCCATCGTGATCCGCCAAAGTCGCCATTTTTTTTCCACGGGTGACAAAGACTATGCAGACACGACGCCAAAATATGTCGATTCCGACGCAGACGGATTTTCTATGATTTTCCGCACCGAAACCACTAAAACACCGCCGGACGTGACGCAACATGCTTTCATAGTCCGATTTCGCTCATCTCGGCGCGCGGTCACCGGGCGGGTCCCGACACGCACTACCAAAAGTTGGGTGCATTCCGCAAACCGCGACTGGCACTTGCTCAGGCAACCCGGTGGTTTCATTATGGGTGGAGGGACCCTCGGTCGACGCCTCTCCATCGTGATCCGCCAAAGTCGCGATTTTTTTCACGGGCCACGGTGACTATGCAGGACACGATGCCAAAATATGTCGATTCCGACATCGTATGGATTTTCTATGATTTTACGCGACCGATAACCACTAAAACACCGCCCGGACGTGACACAACGTATGCCTTAGTCCGATTTCGTTCATATACGGCATGCGGTCCCCGGAGTGTCCCCACACGCCGCCAAAAGTTGGGTGCATTCCGCAAACCGCGACCGCCACTTGTCAGGCAACCCGGTGGTTTCGGTATGGGCGGAGGGACCCTCGGTCGTACGTCTCTCCGTCGCATCCGCCAAAGTCGCTCATTTTTTCCACGGGCCACAATGACCATGCAGGACACGCACGACAAAATATGTCGCATTCCGACGATTTATGGATTTTGTATGATTTTCCGCACCGATAACCACTAAAAACACTGCCAGGACGTGACGCAACGTGCGTTCCTAGTCCGGTTTCGTTCATATACGGCATGCGGTCCCCGGGCGGGTCCCCACACGCGCTGCCAAAAGTTGGGTGCATTCCGGCAAACCGCACTGCCACTTGCTGTGCAACCCGGTGGTTTCGGTATGGGCGGAGGGACCCTCGGTCGACGCCTCTCCGTCGATCCACCAAAGTCGCCATTTTTTTCCACGGGCCACAAGTGACTATGCAGACACGACGCCCAAATATGTCGATTCCGATGCAGTATGGATTTTCTATGATTTTCCGCACCGATAACCACTAAAACACTGCCGGACGTGACGCAACATGCGCTCCTAGTCCGATTTCATTCATATACGGCATGCGGTCCCCGGCGGGTCCCCACACGCCGCCCAAAGTTGGGTGCATTCCGCAAACCGCGACCGCCACTTGTCAGGCAACCGGTGGTTTCGGTATGGCGAGGGGACCCTCGGTCGACGCTCTCCGTCGATCCGCCAAAGTCGCCATTTTTTCCACGCGCCCACGCGACTATGCAGGACACGCACGACAAAATATGTCGCATTCCAACGCTTTATGGATTTTCTACGACTTTCCGCACCGAAAACCACTAAAAACACTGCCCGGACGTGACGCAACGTGCGTTCGTAGTCCGATTTCGTTCATCTATGGCGTGCGGTCCCCGGGCGGGTCCCCAGACGCGCTGCCAAAAGTTGGGTGCATTCCAGTAAACCGCACTGGCGGTGGTTTCGGTATGGGCGGAGGGGACCCTTGGTCGTACGTCTCTCCGTCGCATCCGCCAAAGTCGCTCATTTTGTTCCACGGGCCACAGTGACCATGCAGAGCACGCACACCATAATTTGTCGTGTTTCGACGCTGTACGGAATTTCTATCATTTTCCGCACCGAAAACCCCTAAAACACTGCCCGGACATGACACAACGTGTGTTCGTAGTCCGATTTCGTTCATCTCTAGCATGCAGTCCCCGAGCGGGTCCCCACATGCGATGCCAAAACTTGGGTGCATTCCGGCAAACCGCACTGGCACTTGCTCTGCAACCCGGTGGTTTCGGTATGGGTGGAGGGGACCCTCGGTCGTACGTCTCTCCGTCGCATCTGCCAAAGTCGCTCATTTTTTTCCACGGGCCACAGTGACCATGTAGAGCATGCAATTTGTCGCATTCCGACACTGTACAGAATTTCTATGATTTTCCACACCGAAAACCCCTAATACACTGCCCGGACATGACGCAACGTGCGTTCGTAGTCCGATTTTATTCATCCCTGGCGTGCGGTCCCCAGGAAGGTCCCCACACGCGCTGCCAAAAGTTTGGTGCATTCCGACAAACCGCGACCGCACTTGGTGTGCAACCCGTGGTTTCGGTATGGGCGGAGGGGACCCTCAACAGACGCTCTCCGTCGCATCCGCCAAAGTCGCTCATTTTTTGCCACGGGCCACAGTGACCATGCAGGGCACGCACGCCAAAAATTGTCGCGTTCTGATGCTGTAAGGATTTTCTATGATTTTCCGCACCGAAAACCCCTAAAACACTAACTGGACGTGACGCAACATGCGTTCATAGTCCGATTTTGTTCATCTCTAGCGTGCAGTCCCCGGGCGGGTCCCCATACGCGCTGCCAAAACTTGGGTGCATTCCGACAAACCGCACTAGCACTTGCTGTGCAACTCGGTGGTTTCGTTATGGGCGGAAGGGACCCTCGGTCGTACGTCTCTCCATCGCATCCGCCAAAGTCGCTCATTTTTTTCCACGGGTGACAGTGACCATGCAGGACACGCACGCCAAAATATGTCGCATTCCGACGCTGTACGGATTTTCTATGATTTTCTGCACCGAAAACCACTAAAAACACTGCCCGGACGTGACGCAACATGCTTTCATAGTCCGATTTCGTTCATCTCTGGCGTGCGGTCACCGGGCGGGTCCCGACACGCACTACCAAAAGTTGGGTGCATTCCGGCAAACCGCACTGGCACTTGCTGTGCAACCCGGTGGTTTCGTTATGGGTGGAGGGGACCCTCGGTCGTACGTCTCTCCATCGCATCCGCCAAAGTCGCGCATTTTTTTCACGGGCCACAGTGACCATGCAGGACACGCATGCCAAAATATGTCGCATTCCGACACTGTATGGATTTTCTATGATTTTACGCACCGATAACCACTAAAAACACTGCCCGGACGTGACACAACGTGCGTTCCTAGTCCGATTTCGTTCATATACGGCATGCGGTCCCCGGGAGTGTCCCCACACGCGCTGCCAAAAGTTGGGTGCATTCCGGCAAACCGCACTGCCACTTGCTGTGCAACCCGGTGGTTTCGGTATGGGCGGAGGGGACCCTCGGTCGTACGTCTCTCCGTCGCATCCGCCAAAGTCGCTCATTTTTTCCACGGGCCACAATGACCATGCAGGACACGCACGACAAAATATGTCGCATTCCGACGATTTATGGATTTTGTATGATTTTCCGCACCGATAACCACTAAAAACACTGCCAGGACGTGACGCAACGTGCGTTCCTAGTCCGGTTTCGTTCATATACGGCATGCGGTCCCCTGGCGGGTCCCCACACGCGCTGCCAAAAGTTGGGTGCATTCCGGCAAACCGCACTGGCACTTGCTGTGCAACCCGGTGGTTTCGGTATGGGCGAGGGGACCCTCGGTCGACGCTCTCCGCCGATCCGCCAAAGTCGCCATTTTTTCCACGGGCCACAAGTGACTATGCAGGCATGCACGCCAAAATTTGTCGTGTTCCGACGCAGTATGGATTTTCTATGATTTTCCGCACCGAAACCCCTAAAACACTGCCGGACGTGACGCAACGTCGCTTCGTTGTCCGATTTCGTTCATCTCGGGCGTCGTTCGGGGGCGGGTCCCCACACGCGCTTCCAAAACTTGGGTGCATTCGGCAAACCGCGACCGAATTTGCTGCATCCCGGTGGTTTCGGTATGGACGGGGGGAACCTCGGTCGACGCTCTCCGTCGTGATCCGCCAAAGTCGCCATTTTTTTCCACGGGCCACAAGTGACTATGCAGAGCACGACGCCAAAATTTGTCGCGTTCCAACATCAGACGGAATTTCTATGATTTTCCGCACCGAAAACCACTAAAACACTGCTCGGACATGACGCAACATGCGCTCGAGTCCGATTTCAATCATCTCGGCGTCGGGTCCCGGCGGGTCCCCACACGCTGCCGCCAAAACTTGGGTGCATTCCGCAAACCGCGACCGGCACTTGGTGTGCAACCCGTGGTTTCGGTATGGGTGGAGGGACCCTCGGTCGACGCTCTCCGCTGATCTGCCAAAGTCACTCATTTTTTTCCACGGGCCACAATGACCATGCAGGACACGCATGCCAGAAATTGTCGCGTTCCGACGCTGTAAGGACTTTCTATGATTTTCCGAACCGAAAACCCCTAAAACACTAACCGGACGTGACGCAACGTGCGTTCGTAGTCCGATTTTGTTCATCTCTAGCGTGCAGTCCCCGGGCGGGTCCCCATACGCGCTGCCAAAACTTGGGTGCATTCCGACAAACCGCACTGGCACTTGCTGTGCAACTCGGTGGTTTCGGTATGGGCGGAGGGGACCCTCGGTCGTACGTCTCTCCATCGCATCCGCCAAAGTTGCTCATTTTTTTCCACAGGTGACAGTGACCATGCAGGACACGCACGCCAAAATATGTCGCATTCCGACGCTGTACGGATTTTCATGATTTTCTGCACCGAAAACCACTAAAAACACTGCCCGGACGTGACGCAACATGCTTTCATAGTCCGATTTCGTTCATCTCTGGTGTGCGGTCACCGGGCGGGTCCCGACACGCACTGCCAAAAGTTGGGTGCATTCCGGCAAACCGCACTCGCACTTGTTGTGCAACCCGGTGGTTTCGGTATGGGCGGAGGGGACCCTCGGTCGTACGTCTCTTCGTCGCATCCGCCAAAGTCGCTCATTTATTTCCACGGGCCATAGTGACCATGCAGGGCCCGCACGCCAAAATGTGTCGCATTCCGACGGTGTACGGATTTTCTATGATTTTCCGCACCGAAAACCACTAAAAACACTGCCCGGACGTGACGCAACATGCGCTCAGATCCGATTTTGTTCATCTTTGGTGTGCGGTCCTCCGGCGGGTCCCCACACGCTGCCAAAAGTTGGGTGCATTCCGCAAACCGTCTTCGGCACTTGTTGTGCAACCGGTGGTTTCGGTATGGGCGAGGGGACCTCGGTCGACGCTCTCCGTCGATCCGCCAAAGTCGCTCATTTTTTCCACGGTGACAAGGACTATGCAGGACACGCGACGCCAAAATATGTCGATTCCGATGTCAGACGGATTTTCTATGATTTTCGCACCAAAACCACTAAAACACCGCCCGGACGTGACGCAACATGCTTTCATAGTCCGATTTCGTTCATCTCGGCGCGCGGTCACCGGGCGGTCCCGACACGCACTACCAAAAGTTGGGTCCATTCCGCAAACCGCGACCGGCACTTGCTCAGCAACCCGGTGGTTTTGGTATGGGCGGAGGGGACCCTCGGTCGACGCCTCTCCGTCGATCCGCCAAAGTCGCCATTTTTTTCCACGGGCCACAAGGACTATGCAGAGCACGACGCCAAAATTTGTCGCGTTCCAACATCAGACGGATTTTCTATGATTTTCCGCACCGAAACCACTAAAACACTGCCGGACATGACGCAACATGCGCTCGAGTCCGATTTCATTCATCTCGGCGCGCGGTCCCGGCGGGTCCCCACACGCGCCGCCAAAAGTTGGGTGCATTCCGCAAACCGCGACCGAACTTGGTGTGCAACCCGGTGGTTTCGGTATGGGTGGAGGGGCCTCGGTCGACGCTCTCCGCAGATCCGCCAAAGTCGCTCATTTTTTCCACGGGCACAATGACCATGCAGGACACGCATGCCAGAAATTGTCGCGTTCCGACGCTGTAAGGATTTTCTATGATTTTCCGAACCGAAAACCCCTAAAACACTAACCGGACGTGACGCAACGTGCGTTCGTAGTCCGATTTTGTTCATCTCTAGCGTGCAGTCCCCGGGCGGGTCCCCATACGCGCTGCCAAAACTTGGGTGCATTCCGACAAACCGCACTGGCACTTGGTGTGCAACTCGGTGGTTTCGGTATGGGCGGAGGGGACCCTCGGTCGTACGTCTCTCCATCGCATCCGCCAAAGTTGCTCATTTTTTCCATGGGTGATAGTGACCATGCAGGACACGACGCCAAAATATGTCGATTCCGACGCAGACGGATTTTCTATGATTTTCGCACCGAAACCACTAAAACACTGCCGGACGTGACACAACATGCTTTCATAGTCCGATTTCGTTCATCTCGGCGCGCGGTCACCGGGCGGGTCCCGACACGCGACCGCCAAAAGTTGGGTGCATTCCGCAAACCGCGACCGGCACTTGTTGTGCAACCCGTGGTTTCGGTATATGCGGAGGGACCCTCGGTCGTCGCCTCTTCGTCAGATCCGCCAAAGTCGCCCATTTATTTCCACGGGCCACAAGTGACTATGCAGGCACGACGCCAAAATGTGTCGATTCCGACGCTGTATGGATTTTCTATGATTTTCCGCACCGAAACCACTAAAACACTGCCGGACGTGACGCAACATGCGCTCAGAGTCCGATTTTAGCATCTTTGGCGGCGGTCCTCGCGGGTCCCCACACGCGCTGCCAAAAGTTGGGTGCATTCCGCAAACCGCGACCGGCACTTGCAGTGCAACCCGGTGGTTTCGGTATGGGCGGGGGACCCTCGGTCGACGCCTCTCCGTCCGATCCGCCAAAGTCGCTCATTTTTTTCCACGGGCCACAGTGACCATGCAGGGCATGCACGCCAAAATTTGTCGTGTTCCGACGCTGTATGGATTTTCTATGATTTTCCGCACCGAAAACCCCTAAAACACTGCCCGGACGTGACGCAACGTCGCTCGTTGTCCGATTTCGTTCATCTCGGCGTGCGGTCCCGGGCGGTCCCCACACGCTTTCAAAACTTGGGTGCATTCGGCAAACCGACCGAATTTGCTGCATCCCGGTGGTTTCGGTATGGACGGTGGGGAACCTCGGTCGTATGTCTCTCCGTCGCATCCGCCAAAGTCGCTCATTTTTTTCCACGGGCCACAGTGACCATGCAGAGCACGCACGCCAAAATTTGTCGCGTTCCAACACTGTACGGAATTTCTATGATTTTCCGCACCGAAAACCACTAAAACACTGCTCGGACATGACGCAACATGCGTTAGGAGTCCGATTTCAATCATCTCTGGCGTGCGGTCCCCGGGCGGGTCCCCACACGCGCTGCCAAAACTTGGGTGCATTCCGGCAAACCGCACTGGCACTTGGTGTGCAACCCGGTGGTTTCGGTATGGGTGGAGGGGACCCTCGGTCGACGCTCTCCGCCAGATCCGCCAAAGTCGCCATTTTTTTCCACGGGCCACAATGACTATGCGCAGACACGATGCTAGAAATTGTCGTGTTCCGACGCAGTAAGGATTTTCTATGATTTTCCAACCGAAACCCCTAAAACACTAACCGGACGTGACGCAACGTCGCTCAGAGTCCGATTTTGTTCATCTCTAGCGCAGTCCCCGGCGGGTCCCCATACGCGCCGCCAAAACTTGGGTGCATTCCGACAAACCGCGACTGGCACTTGTCAGGTAACTCGGTGGTTTCGGTATGGGCGGAGGGACCCTCGGTCGACGCCTCTCCATCGTGATCCGCCAAAGTTGCTCATTTTTTTCCACAGTGACAAAGTGACTATGCAGGCCACGACGCCAAAATATGTCGATTCCGACGCAGACGGATTTTCTATGATTTTCGCACCGAAACCACTAAAACACTGCCGGACGTGACGCAACATGCTTTCATAGTCCGATTTCGTTCATCTTCGGCGCGCGGTCACCGGGCGGGTCCCGACACGCCCGCCAAAAGTTGGGTGCATTCCGCAAACCGCCGTGGCACTTGTTGTGCAACCCGGTGGTTTCGGTATGGGCGGAGGGGACCCTCGGTCGTACGTCTCTTCGTCGCATCCGCCAAAGTCGCTCATTTATTTCCACGGGCCATAGTGACCATGCAGGGCACGCACGCCAAAATGTGTCGCATTCCGACGGTGTACGGATTTTCTATGATTTTCCGCACCGAAAACCACTAAAAACACTGCCCGGACGTGACGCAACATGCGTTCGTAGTCCGATTTTGTTCATCTTTGGTGTGCGGTCCTCTGGCGGGTCCCCACACGCGCTGCCAAAAGTTGGGTGCATTCCGCAAACCGCCACTGGCACTTGTTGTGCAACCCGGTGGTTTCGGTATGGGCGAAGGGGACCTCGGTCGACGCCTCTCCGTCGATCCGCCAAAGTCGCCATTTTTTCCACGGGTGACAAAGTGACTATGCAGACACGACGCCAAAATATGTCGCATTCCGATGCTGTACGGATTTTCTATGATTTTCTGCACCAAAAACCACTAAAAACACTGCCCGGACGTGACGCAACATGCTTTCATAGTCCGATTTCGTTCATCTCTGGCGTGCGGTCACCGGGCGGGTCCCGACACGCACTACCAAAAGTTGGGTCCATTCCGGCAAACCGCACTGGCAGTTGCTGTGCAACCCGGTGGTTTTGGTATGGGCGGAGGGGACCCTCGGTCGTACGTCTCTCCGTCGCATCCGCCAAAGTCGCTCATTTTTTTTCCACGGGCCACAGTGACCATGCCGAGCACGGACGCCAAAATTTGTCGCGTTCCAACACTGTATGGATTTTCTATGATTTTCCGCACCGAAAACAACTAAAACACTACCCGGACATGACGCAACATGCGTTCGGAGTCCGATTTCATTCATCTCTGGCGTGCGGTCCCCGGGCGGGTCCCCACACGCGCTGCCAAAAGTTGGGTGCATTCCGGCAAACCGCACTGGCAATTGGTGTGCAACCCGGTGGTTTCGGTATGGGTGGAGGGGCCCTCGGTCGTACGTCTCTTCGTTGCATCCGCCAAAGTCGCTCATTTTTTTCCACGGGCCACAATGACCATGCAGGACACGCATGCCAGAAATTGTCGCGTTCCGACGCTGTAAGGATTTTCTATGATTTTCCGAACCGAAAACCCCTAAAACACTAACCGGACGTGACGCAACGCGTGCGTTCAGAGTCCGATTTTGTTCATCTCTAGCGCAGCCCCGGCGGGTCCCCATACGCTGCCAAAACTTGGGTGCATTCCGACAAACCGCGACCGCACTTGGTGTGCAACCGGTGGTTTCGTATGGGCGGAGGGGACCCTCGGTCGACGCCTCTCCATCGTGATCCGCCAAAGTTGCTCATTTTTTCACGGGTGACAAGTGACTATGCAGGACACGCGACGCCAAAATATGTCGATTCGACGCTGACGGATTTTCTATGATTTTCTCGCATCGAAACCACTAAAACACCGCCCGGACGTGACACAACATGCTTTCATAGTCCGATTTCGTTCATCTCTGGCGTGCGGTCACCGGGCGGGTCCCGACACGCACTGCCAAAAGTTGGGTGCATTCCGGCAAACCGCACTGGCACTTGCTGTGCAACCCGGTGGTTTCGGTATGGGCGGAGGGACCCTCGGTCGACGCTCTTCATCGTGATCCGCCAAAGTCGCCATTTATTTCCACGGGCCACAGTGACCATGCAGGGCACGCACGGCAAAATGTGTCGCATTCCGACGGTGTACGGATGTTCTATGATTTTCCGCACCGAAAACCACTAAAAACACTGCCAGGACGTGACGCAACATGCGCTCGAGTCCGATTTTGTTCATCTGGTGTGCGGTCCTCCGGCGGGTCCCCACACGCCGCCAAAAGTTGGGTGCATTCCGCAAACCGCGACCGGCACTTGTTGTGCAACCCGTGGTTTCGGTATGGGCGAAGGGGACCCTCGGTCGACGCCTCTCCATCGTGATCCGCCAAAGTCGCCATTTTTTCCACGGGTGATGGTGACTATGCAGACACGACGCCAAAATATGTCGATTCCGATGTCAGACGGATTTTCTATGATTTTCGCGACCGAAACCACTAAAACACTGCCGGACGTGACGCAACATGCTTTCATAGTCCGATTTCGTTCATCTCGGCGCGGCGGTCACCGGGCGGGTCCCGACACGCACTACCAAAAGTTGGGTCCATTCCGGCAAACCGCACTGGCAGTTGCTGTGCAACCCGGTGGTTTCGGTATGGGCGGAGGGGACCTCGGTCGACGCTCTCTCGTCGATCCGCCAAAGTCGCCATTTTTTTCCACGGGCCACAAGTGACTATGCAGAGCACACATGCCAAAATTTGTCGCGCCCAACACCGTAAGGATTTTCTATGATTTTCCGCACCGAAACCACTAAACACTGCCGGACATGACGCAACATGCGCTCGAGTCCGATTTCATTCATCTTCGCGGCGGTCCCCAAAGGGTCCCCACACGCTGCCATAAGTTGGTGCATTCCGCAAACCGCGACCGGCACTTGGTTTGCAACCCGTGGTTTCGGTATGGGTGGAGGGCCCTCGGTCGACGCCTCTCCGCTGATCCGCCAAAGTCGCTCATTTTTTTCCACGGGCCACAATGACCATGCAGGACACGCATGCCAGAAATTGTCGCGTTCCGACGCTGTAAGGATTTTCTATGATTTTCCGAACCGAAAACCCCTAAAACACTAACCGGACGAGACGCAACGTGCGTTCGTAGTCCGATGTTGTTCATCTCTAGCGTGCAGTCCCCGGGCGGGTCCCCATACGCGCTGCCAAAACTTGGGTGCATTCCGACAAACCGCACTGGCACTTGGTGTGCAACTCGGTGGTTTCGGTATGGGCGGAGGGGACCCTCGGTCGTACGTCTCTCCATCGCATCCGCCAAAGTTGCTCATTTTTTTCCACGGGTGACAGTGACCATGCAGGACACGCACGCCAAAATATGTCGCATTCCGACGCTGTACGGATTTTCTATGATTTTCTGCACCGGAAACCACTAAAAACACTGCGCGGACGTGACACAACATGCTTTCATAGTCCGATTTCGTTCATCTCTTGCGTGCGGTCACCGGGCGGGTCCCGACACGCACTGCCAAAAGTTGGGTGCATTCCGGCAAACCGCACTGGCACTTGCTGTGCAACCCGGTGGTTTCGGTATGGGCGGAGGGGACCCTCGGTCGACGCCTCTTCATCGTGATCCGCCAAAGTCGCCATTTATTTCCACGGGCCACAATGACCATGCAGGGCACGCACGCCAAAATGTGTCGCATTCCGACGGTGTACGGATTTTCTATGATTTTCCGCACCGAAAACCACTAAAAACACTGCCCGGACGTGACGCAACATGCGTTCGTAGTCCGATTTTGTTCATCTTTGGTGTGCGGTCCTCTGGCGGGTCCCCACACGCTGCCAAAAGTTGGGTGCATTCCGCAAACCGCGACCGCACTTGTTGTGCAACCCGTGGTTTCGGTATGGGCGAAGGGACCTCGGTCGACGCTCTCCGTCGCATCCGCCAAAGTTGCTCATTTTTTCCACGGGTGACAAAGTGACTATGCAGACACACGACGCCAAAATATGTCGATTCCGATGTCAGTACGGATTTTCTATGATTTTCGCACCGAAACCACTAAAACACCGCCGGACGTGACGCAACATGCTTTCATAGTCCGATTTCGTTCATCTCTGGCGTGCGGTCACCGGGCGGGTCCCGACCCGCACTACCAAAAGTTGGGTCTATTCCGGCAAACCGCACTGGCACTTGCTGTGCAACCCGGTGGTTTCGGTATGGGCGGAGGGGACCCTCGGTCGACGTCTCTCCGTCGATCCGCCAAAGTCGCCATTTTTTTCCACGGGCCACGCATCGCCAGACTCGACTCAATGTCACATCGATCTAGCCTCAGAACACATCATATCACTTTGCGGCCTCACGCACGGTATCCCAACGAGTGCCACCTTACCTTGGCCCGGGACCGCTTATGCCTTTTGGCACACGATATGATAGTGTCGCTAGCATCCATATGAAAAGGAGCCCGGCTGACATGACTAGTCGAAACCCAAAGTGGCACAGACTTACAGGGACAGCATGCATGACCCAAAGATCGAACGTGTCGGTCAACAAAGCAAGTAAGTTCCGGGCTGTAGCGCTGGGCTAGCAGACTCCGAAAACCGGGCTGTAGCGGCTAACAGACTCCGGTACTAATGCGTGACATTTCAAGGGATGTATACACGAACGAAGAAGGACACATGCCGCCAGCCTAAGTGTTCCGGAGCAGAGCAAGCTACCATGGCTCAAAGGAGACACTAGCGACATTTCCGTAAGAGAGGCTACTAAAGATAAACAACTAGATAGTCGATCCCACACATACCAAACATTTCAATCATACACACAATATGCTCGATATGTGCAAATACAACAAGGCATCACAACATGACTCTACGACACAAGTATTTTATTTAAAGGCTCAGAGAGCCATTCATAACATACACACAAGTACGGGTCACACGACCCACATACAAGTCATACAAGCATACAAGCCAACAATGAAGTGTCTTGTCCGAGTACGCATAACTAGTAAAACAAAAGAGGCTAGGGTAAGCCTAGCTATACTACAAGGTCCTTCTCTTGCACAGATCACCACTGGCCTTAGTCTACTCTGGCCGATGTCAACGCTCACGAGAACCCGTCTTGAGGGTTTGTGGCATCTTCTAAAATGTAAATTAAAGCAACATGAGTACAAAGGTACTCAAAGAAGACTTACATCGACCCTACATACATGCACATTATCAAGAAGGGTTGGTGGGTTTATTGCAGCAAGCCAGCTTTGACTCATGGCTAAGCTATCCCACGAGACACCAACTTGAAATGGTTTTATGACTCGAGTCCACTACTCATCACTTCAATACACCACCGAGGATCCAACCCCGCCTTCCTACGGAGGAGCCATCCTCGCACTCACGCTTATCTTGAGGCTTTTAGTAGTACCCATTTACTTGTCTATGAACCGTATAGGCAACCAAGTAGTCCTTATCATGACGCGCTATTCAATAGATGATGTTAACCTGCAGGGTGTACTTCTTCATACACGCTCACCACTTATCGCCGCACACGACATGTACTCGGCAACCTTCAAGCGGAAGCCCAACGTGGGTGTCGGCCACGACCTACCTAGACACCTAAGCCTCTAGTCCGTGTTTATCGCCTATTTGGGTTTCATCTATGAGGAGTTCCGCCAAGTCTCGCTCCACAGCCCCAAACGATGTGAACAGGTTCCCGAGATACCAAACGGCATCCGGTACACCCGCCACGCACCTACCGTGATCACAGCCCACCCCTACGGTCACGCTGTCCCACGGCCTCCAAGAGGGCTACAAACACCGAAACTACTTGCAACTCCCGGATGTAAGACTAGGTGAATAAGAAGCCGAGAGGGTCCATTGGTTTCGGGCCCAATGCATGGTAGTAGCTGAATCTTAAATCACACATACAGATCTCAATGCTTAAGGACGGCCTCAATGAAACAACCCACCATGTACTCCTACATGGCCTTTCATCGATACCTTTACCAAATCGTGTTCAACACCTTACTCTCGTACCGACTCGATCATTTCACTCTAGTCATCACCCCGATGAACCAGACCTGACACGACTCTAAGCATAGCAGGGCATAGCAAGGTAGGACCAACACAATCATATGGCTCAATCAACTCCTACACATGCTAGTGGGTTTCATCTAGTTATTGGGCAATGACAGTCATGCAGAGGAAATGGGTTCAACTACCGCAGACACACAAGCAGTTTGAATCGCGTTGTCTTAATGCAATGGCGAGAGCAGGAGCAAGAACATGGGATTTTATCGATATGATCAAATGGTTGGTTGCTTGTTCGACGGGTCGTTACACGGTATTGTTCTTCGTCGGGGTTATCACGGTACTCCTCGGGCCGTAACCCGCCGCAGAACACCGATACACAAGCATTACCAAACAAGATGCAACAATATGATGCATGCAATGAGACATGGCAAATGAGTGCTTTGAGCTAATGCAACTAAGACCAAATGAGTTTGAAGCATTTTGAACTATAGATGCAATTTCCAAACTCATATATGATCATTTAAAGTGCTTAATCTTGTTCTGCCATAAACAGCAGGTTAGCTTCTGTAAACATGCATGAAACCTGTACTGATGGAAAGATTGATTTTTCTGATCATTTTCATATATAATTTGTCTCATTTGGAGCTATGGTTGATTTTATATGAATTTTTGAAGTTTGAAACATTTTCGGAATTTTCGTGTAAAAATAATTCCAGCTTATTTAAATATTAAGGCCAACACCGCGCCATGATGACGTCAGGGGTCAACGGGCTGGTCAGGTCAAACTGACCAGTGGGTCCCGCATGTCAGTGGGGTTAGTTTAATTAGAATTAAATTAAAACTAAACTAGGTTAATTAGCGGGGCTGGGCCCACATGTCATAGACCCAGGGGGGTCAAACTGGGCCCACCCGTGGTCAAAACCGGGGTCAAACCCACCGGCGTTTAACCGCCGGCGAGCCCGACGCGGCGGCGATAGTGTTTTTGGCCGTTCCGGCCACCAAATGGGGCGCAGAGACCACCGGAGTGCAGCTGAGGACGAACCGCAGCTCTTGGCGGAGTCCGTTGGGCTCGGGGTGGCCGGAGTAGGCGCCGGCGGCAACTCTGGCGGCCACCGGAGCTCGGGTGGAGTCGAACTCGTGCTGGGGGTGTGCGGTGGGGTGCGTGGAGTGCTTGGTTAGCACCAGCGCGATGTGGTGAATGCGTTGGACACGGTGGGAAGGCCGGAGGTGGCTGGAGCACGCCGGCGACGAGGTCCGCGGCGGTGCGTCGCGGCGATCTCGTCGGCGCTGTGGTGCACGGAGCGAGAGAGAGGGTCGGGAAGTAGCTAAGCTCACAGCGGACGCGACGGTGCGACGGCGTGGTCGGGGACGAGTTGCAGCGGCGACGGCGTTGAAGGGATCTCCGGCGGCGGCGGACTCGGGCGAGGCTGGTGCGGCGTTTTCGTGGCACGCGAAGCGCTGGGCTCGGCTAGCTCGGGAGTCGACGACGGCGGAGCTCCCGGACATGTGACGCGGGCGTGGGGTCGACGGAGGGCGCGGCTACGACGGTGGTCGGCGGCGGTGGCGCCGGCCATGGCGTGGGGAGCGAGGGAGATGAGCCGGAGGGAAACGGGGGCGTCTGGGGGTGCGGGAGAGAGCGAGGGGTCGATCCCCGACGTGGCAAGGCGGGAGAAGCGGCGAGACGGCGAGCAGGTGCGTGGCACCCATGCGGTGCTCGCCGTCGAGCACCTCGCTGCTCGCCTGGTCGGTAAGCAGCTGCCGGCCAGCGCGGTGCTGGGCTGGGCCGGCCAGGTGGGCTGGCTAGTGGGCCGAGGCGCCAGGTGAGCTTCTTTTCTTTCTGTTTTCTTTTTCTATTTTCCTGCATCTTTGTTGATTTATTTAAAATACCAAAAAGGTTTTAAAATTCACCAAACTACTCCTGGTCCATTGTTGGAATATTTCCAACATGAAACATTTTAGTTTGGAGATATTTGGACATTTGAAATATTTTATAAATTTTAAATGCCCAAATTTAAATAGCTATCCCATTGTTTCAGAGGGGGCTGGGGGTTCTGGCAATCCCATTTCAAATTTCTGTTGAAAAAAATAGACATGATGCAACACTCTAATGCATGAACTAGCTAGGGTGTGACAACTCACCCCCACTCAAAAGAATCTCGTCCCGAGATTTAGGTTCCTCCGGAAAGAGGGCGGGGTACTCAAGTCGAAGACGATCCTCCCTTTCCCAGGTAGCTTCCTTCTCAGAATGATGCGACCATTGAACCTTGAGAAACTTGATATTATGCCGTCGAGTAGTACGCTCAGCTTGATCGAGGATACGAACGGGATATTCTCGATATGCGAGATTATCTTGAAGATCAAGCGTTTCGTGGTCCACTCCACGGATAGGATCCGAGAAGCAACGCCTGAGTTGAGAAACGTGGAAGACGTCGTGGATTTTGGAGAGATGCGGAGGTAGTTCCAATTGGTAGGCAACTTCCCCTCGTTTGGCAAGGATGCGAAAGGGTCCAATGTAGCGAGGAGCCAATTTGCCTTTGATACCGGAGCGATGGGTTCCCTTCAGAGGAGTAACCCGAAGGTAAGCCTTCTCATTAACCTCGTAGGTCATAGCCTTATGTTTTCGGTCATATTGACTCTTTTGACGAGATTGGGCTGTTTTCAACTTTTCACAAACGATGTGAACTTGCTCTTCTGCCTCCTGAATCATATCCGGGCCAAAGAATTGTCTTTCCCCGGTTTCTGACCAGTTAAGAGGTGTTCGACACCTTCGTCCATAGAGAACTTCAAAAGGTGCTTTGCCTAAGCTAGACTGATAGCTGTTGTTATAAGCAAATTCGGCAAATGGAAGGCATTTCTCCCAATCCATTCCGAATGAGATAACAGAGGCTCGAAGCATGTCTTCTAGGATTTGGTTGACACGTTCTACTTGACCACTTGATTGAGGGTGAAAAGCAGTGCTAAAGGAAAGATGGGTTCCCATAGCATTTTGAAAACTTTCCCAAAATCGAGAGGTGAAGAGACTTCCTCGATCCGAGTTAATTTCCAATGGAACACCATGAAGAGACACTATTCGGGAGATGTACAAGTCTGCTAGCTGACTAGCGGTTATACTCTCATGAATGTAAGAAATGGGCTACTTTGGAGAGGCGGTCGATAACGATTAAAGATGGCATTATTCCCTCTCTTGGTCCTGGGAAAACCAAAGATGAAATCCATACCGATTTTATCCCATTTCCATTCGAGAATAGCTAAGGGTTGAAGGGTGCCAAGAGGCCGCTGATGCTCGCTTACACGATGACAAACGCCGCAGCTTAGCAACAAATTGAGCAATGTCTCTCTTCATCCTAGTCCACCGTAACCTCCGCGAGGTCCCGATACATTTTAGTGCTACCGGATGAATGGTGAGAGGAGATTAATGAGCTTCCTTAAGGATCAAACGCCGCAGGTTTCGTACTTTAGGAACCACTAGGCGGGTTCCGAAGTATACGACTCCTTGATCATCAATGGAGAAACAATCCGCAACTCCTTTCTTAATGTTTCTTTTGATGCGGGAAATCCCCGGATCTACCTTTTGAGCTTTGATGATCAGATCCGAAAGAGAAGGTTTCGCCACCAAGGTGGAAAGGAACCCTCGAGGAACAATGTGAAGGTTGAGCTTCCGAAATTCCTCGTGGAGAAGTGGTTGACCTTGTTGCAACATCAGGTTGTTGCAATAAGATTTACGACTTAGTGCATCAGCCATGACGCTGGCTTTTCCCGGGGTATAAGTTATCCCTAAGTCGAAATCGAGATCAACTCAACCCAACGCCTTTGCCTCGAGATTCAAATCTGGTTGGGTGAATATGTACTTCAGACTTTGGTGATCAGTAGATTTCGCAACGATTACCAAGAAGGTAATGTCGCCAGGTTTTGAGTGCGTAGACTAAAGCTGCAAGCTCTAGATCATGAGTAGGGTAGTTTTCCTCATGTGGGTGTAATTGCCGTGAACCATAAGCAATTACGTGTCGATCTTGCATGAGAATACAGCCTAGTCCTTGTCGCGAGGCGCCGCAATAGATAACAAAGTCCTTAGAGAAATCTGGTGGTACCAAAGACGGGAGCGTGGTTAAACGCCTTTTCGCCTCGAAACTGTGCTCACATTGTGGGGTCCACTCGAACTTTTTATCCTTCTTGAGGAGTTCAGTTAGAGGTTTAGCAACCTTGGAGAAGTTCTCGACAAAGCGGCGACAATAGCTCGCTAAGACAAGGAAACTCCGAACTTGCTTGACCGATTCAGGTGGAGTCCAATTAAGGACAGCTTGAACTCGCTCGGGGTTTACAGCAATACCTTTACCAGAAATTACATGTCCTAGATAGGTCACTTCTGGCAGCCAAAATTCGCATTTAGAAAACTTGGCATAAAGGCGATGCTCTCGAAGTTTCATCAACACTAGCCTTAGATGTTCGGCATGTTCTTCCTCGTTCTTGGAATAGATGAGTATGTCATCGAGGTAGACCACGACAAATTTATCCAAATACTCCATGAAGACTGAGTTCATTAACCGGGAGAAAGTGGCTGGGGCGTTGGTTAGACCAAAGGACATGACGGTGACGGTGTACTCAGACCGTAACGAGTAACAAAAGCCGTTTTGGGAATGTCCCCATTTCGGATTTTGATTTGATGGTAACCTAACCTCAAATCCATCTTAGAGAAGACTGAGGATCCTGCGAGTTGATCATACAGGTCGTTGATCCTGGGAAGCGGATACTTGTTCTTAATTGTGACCAGGTTAACGGGTCGATAATCTACAACCATCCGGTCCGTACCATCCTTCTTCTTAACGAAGAGGACGGGGCAAGCCCAAGGAGATGAACTAGGACGGATGAAACCCTTTTGCAAGGCCTCATCGAGTTGTTTCTTAAGTTCGGCTAGTTCTAGGGGTGCCATCTTATAAGGTCTTCTAGAAATTGGGACAGTTCCTGGAATGAGATCTATCACGAATTCAACATCTCGGTCGTGGAACACCGCAATTCTTCGAAAGACATCCGGAAAGTCACGGACTACCGGAACGCCTTCGAGGTCCGCAATGGACCGGCATTAAGAAAATATAGTCGACGCTCGATATTCGGTCAAGACATTGACTATCTTTCCCGAGGGTGCGTAAGTTGAATAGTCCTAGAGAAACAATCAATCTTGGCATGATGGGCTGACATCCACCCATACCCAAGATGATGTTTATATCCGAAGATTTGAGAGCTATCAACGATGCAAGGAAAACAAGTCTATCGACCTGAATTTCATTACCATGACTTACTCTAGAGGTTTGCCATCTAGAACCCGGAGTAGAAATTTCCATGGTGGAAGGCATGTCATAGAATGCGGTGTTATGCAAACGAGCATAGTTTTCAGATATGAATGAATGAGATGCTCCAGTATCGAAAAGAACGGATGCCGGGTGGCAATTAACAAGAAGCGCATCGAGCACCGACATTGGGATCCTCTTGGGCCTCCTCACCGAGACACGCTTAACATGGCCACGCGGTGGTGGCGGCAGCATAGAACACCTTTCCTGCTGGCTTGCCACGGCCAACAGCTTTTGCAGGCTGGTTGGGGTTGGTCAGGGACAATCGCGCATGTAGTGGCCTGATTCCCCACACTTGAAGCACGCCACGGGCTGGCGCAGAGAGAGCGTTGTTGGTTGGTCCACCATAGGGCCTAGCTGGTGCATATCGCTGAATCGGGCGAGGCGCTGAAAGGATGGCCTCGGTGTGAATCTGGGTGGCGAGGGCAGTATTGGGCACCCACACACGGCGCTTCGTGGTCCAAAGACCGGATGAGGAACCCATATCACGACCATGCTTGCGTGTTGCCTCGAAATCAGTCTAACCAGTTTCAGCCACCGATGGCTTTGTTAACAAGCTTCGAAAGAGGTGCACTCATGCGAGCGGAGATCTCGGCGGTTCGGGCTAAGTCCTTGCGGAACCTTGCCGCTTTTGGCGCCGATGGAGACCTCTTCGCTTGCATATCGTGCGAGGTTACCGAACTCTCTACTATAGGCGCCCACGAGAGACGGCCTTGGGTGAAACTGCAGAACTCCTCACGCTTTACGATCCATGAGACCCTCCGAATGTGATGTTCACGGAAAGCCTCGCTGAATTCTGCCCAAGTAGTGACATGGCCCAATGGGCGATAGCCATATAATTCTCCCACCGTAGATCAAGCGGGGCCTTCGAGATGATATGCAGCAAAGGTGACCTTGTCCGCCTCAGCTACCAAAGGCAGAACGCAGCTTGTGAGTGATGCTTGCAAGCCGATCATCAGCGTCGAGAGGCTCGACGGAGTGGTGGAAGGTAGGTGGGTGTAACTTGATGAAGTCACCGAGCGACACCAAGTTGTTTCTCCGATGATGGGCTGTGTTCTGCTCGACACGCCCAAAGAAACGGTTGGTCTCCCATTTGTTTCTCTCGGCCTCTAGCATAACTTCGCCGAGAAGGAGGGTGAGGCAGGTTTGCTTCTCCAACTCCATCGCTTTCTTGCCTGCTCTGGCGGAGCAGGGTTGTTCTGGGTGTTAACCATCCTAGGAAAACAAGACAAGGATTTAGTCCAGATGGCAAGATTCCGACATAGAAGTATAGAATGTAATGGATAACTCGAATGCGAGATGATCATCCGTTTGACATGGTAGATATCTGAACCGCTTCTTTATTCCATCGTCATACACACCATACAAGGTTTAGTACAAGACCAAACAAAGTACTACTACGGTGAAAGGAAGATTACATCTCATCGGAGGCACACCAAGCTCCTATACATTATTTTTGTTACACCTCCGGATTAGTACACACTAAGTCATATTCCACGAGTCACGCAGACGGTGGAAATACAACTGTTATAATACTAGTGGGACTACTACTAACTCGGACGCCTCCGTAGTAGTTCTCATAGAAGTCTCCTCCATAACCTCGGGAGTTCAACGTGATCGTCTCGGAACAAAGCGGTCTGAGGAGCTCATGGACCATAAGGGCAAGGTGAGGTCTTGGACCCACAAACGGTGGCAAGCGAGGACCACGAGGTGGGGTGATGCCCCCACATCACGCCACCCATCATGTCCGGCAGAGCAGCCCCGACAGATACAAATCTCTCATATCCATATAACCAGCTTGAACAGCCGGTGCAAACGAGTCAAGGTAGCCCGGTGATCAAGACGGGCATCAAGAGCTCCATCCTCAAGGCCCGACTCTCTCGGTCCTTGTCCTCGAGCAACTCAGCGAGAGTACGGGTTAGGGAGTCCTCCCGATGGAATCAGCATAGATGGCTCGAAGATAACCAAACGCCCAGAAGTGAACTCGGCATATACCGAAGTCGGTGTTGCGGAGCAGCCCAGTCCTGGCTCGTATAATGGTCATCATAGAATAAGCAGCATCTTGCACCGCCATATCAATAGTAACACCAAGCCCATAAGAGCTGTGAAGGGCCTCGGTGGAACCAGGATAAGAGGGAAACACCCGGACAGTGCAAAGATACTGACTTTGGTTAAAGTCTCGATACTGTTCTTCAACTGTGTACTCGGGGTACCAACGGTATCCCGCTTCGATCATAACCCGAACTAGCATGGTTGTATGACCGGTCACCCCAATGCATCTAGTCAGATGAACCACTTGATTTTGCTCACGAGTGGCCATCTGGAAGCATAACCACAATGCAAAGACATTAGTATTTCCAGCGGAATTTGGACAGCAAAACGACTGTAAATGCTCAAAGGATTGAGACATTTCACAAGGAATTGCATAACCACTCAACAATATCATATCAAGGTTCTGCGTCCAATTTAGTAACATAACAGGGAACAAACTGAGTCAGGCTTGTAACCATCAAACCTACAAGGTACTACTGATTAGTAACACGTGAGCCTAATAGAGAGAAGAGGTCCTAATCCTTAACCCCCGGTGGAAGAATGGACTGACTCAGGTCAGAATATCATAAGATAAAGGAGTAAAAAGAGCCTTACGTACCATCCCACAATCAATTCCCCTACATATAACTAAAGCATTTCTAGACTCAACATCGACCGCTTTGGCTTGGAGAACCTCACAGCAGTCCGCTCGATGCCAACGCTGTCAGACCCGACTCAATGTCACATCGATCTAGCTCAGAACACATCATATCACTTTGCGGCCTCACGCATGGTATCCCAACGGTGCCACCTTACCTTGGCCGGGACCGCTTATGCCTTTTGGCACACGATATGATAGTGTCGCTAGCATCCATATGAAAAGGAGCCCGGCTGACATGACTAGTCGAAACCCAAAGTGGCACAGACTTACAGGACAGCATCCATGACCCAAAGATCGAACGTGTCGGTCAACAGCAAGTAAGTTCCGGGCTGTAGCGCTGGGCTAGCAGATTCGGTTAACCGGGCAGAAGCGGCTAACAGACTCCGGTACTCAATGCGTGACATTTCCCGAAGGTATACAGAACGAAGAAGGACACATGCCGCCAGCCTAAGTGTTCCTGAGCAGAGCAAGCTACCATGGCTCGGTGGAGACACTAGCGAGACATTTCCGTAAGAGAGGCTACTAAAGATAAACAACTAGATAGTCGATCCCACACATACCAAGCATTTCAATCATACACACAATATGCTCGATATGTGCAAATACAACAAGGCATCACAACATGACTCTCGACACAAGTATTTTATTTAAAGGCTCAGAGAGCCATTCATAACATACACACAAGCACGGGTCACACGACCCACATACAAGTCATACAAGCATACAAGCCAACAATGAAGTGTCTTGTCCGAGTACGCATAACTAGTAAAACAAAAGAGGCTAGGGTAAGCCTAGCTATACTACAAGGTCCTTCTCTTGCACAGATCACCACTGGCCTTAGTCTACTAAATCGATGTCAACGCTCACGAGAACCCGTCGGAGGGGTTTGTGGCATCTTCTCAAAATGTAAATTAAAGCAACATGAGTACAAAGGTACTCAAAGAAGACTTACATCGACCCTACATACATGCACATTATCAAGAAGGGTTGGTGGGTTATTGCAGCAAGCCAGCTTTGACTCATGGCTAAGCTATCCCACGAGACACCAACTTGAAATGGTTTTATGACTCGAGTCCACTACTCATCACTTCAATACACCACCGAGGATCCAACCCCGCCTTCCTACGGAGGAGCCATCCTCGGCACTCACGCTTATCTTGAGGCTTTTAGTAGTATCCATTTACTTGTCTATGAACCGTATAGGCAACCAAGTAGTCCTTTACATGCAGACGCGCTATTCAATAGATGATGTTAACCTGCAGAGGTGTACTTCTTCATACACGCTCACCACTTATCGCCGTTTACGACATGTACTGCAACCTTCAAGCGAAGCCCAACGTGGTGTCGGCCACGACCTACCTAGACACCCTAAGCCTCTAGTCCGTGTTTATCGCCTATTTGGGTTTCATCTATGAGGAGTTCCGCCAAGTCTCGCTCACAGCCCCAAACGATGTGAACAGGGTTCCCGAGATACCAAACGGGCATCCGTACACCCGCCACGCACCTACCGCATCACAGCCCACCCCTACGGCGGCGCTGTCCACGGCCTCCATGAGGCTACAAACACCGTAAACTACTTGCAACTCCCGGACGAAGACTAGGGTGAATAAGAAGCGAGAGGGTCCATTGGTTTCGGGCCCAATGCATGGTAGTAGCTGAATCTTAAATCACACATACAGATCTCAGTGCTTAAGGACGGCCTCAATGAAACAACCCACCATGTACTCCTACATGGCCTTTCATCGATACCTTTACCAAATCGTGTTCAACACCTTACTCTCATCCGACTCGATCATTTCACTCTAGTCATCACCCGATGAACCAGACCTGACACGACTCTAAGCATAGCAGGCATAGCAAGGTAGGAACAACACAATCATATGGCTCAATCAACTCCTACACATGCTAGTGGGTTTCATCTAGTTACTATGGCAATGACAGTCATGCAGAGGAAATGGGTTAAACCAACCCGGAGGTTTCGTATGGGCCGGGGACCTCGGTCAGACGCTCTCCGCCGTGATCCGACGCCGTATGGATTTTTCTATGATTTTCCGCACCGATAACCACTAAACACTGCCCGACGTGACGCAACGCATGCCTTTAGTCCGATTTCCATATACGGTGATGTGGTCCCCAAGGGTCCCCTGCACGCTGCCAAAGTTGTGCATTTCGCAAACCCACACCGCCACTTGTCAGGCAACCCGTGGTTTCGGTATGAGCGAGGGACCCTCGTGACGCTCTCCGCCGTGATCCGCCAAAGTCGCCATTTTTTTCCACGGCCATGCGACTATGAGACACGCGACGACAAAATATGTCGCTCTCGACGCTGTATGGATTTTCTATGATATTCCGCACTCAAACCACTAAAACACGCCCGGACGTGACGCAACGGCGCTCAGATCCGATTTCGTTCATCTATGGCGCGGCGGTCCCTGGTCCCCACACGCGCCGCCAAAGTTGCGTATTCCGCACACCCATCGGGCGTGGCTTCGTATGGGCGGAGGGGACCTCGGTCGCAGACGCTCCTCCGTCGATCCGCCAAAGTCGCCATTTTGTTCCACGGCCAAAGGACTATGCAGAGCACGCACACCAAAATTTGTCGCGCTTCGACGCCAGACGAACTATCATTTTCGCACCGAAAACCCCTAAAACATCGCCCGGACGTGATGCAACGCGCGCTCGCAGTCCGATTGCTCATCTTTGGCGGCGGTCCCCGGGTCCTCACACGCGCCGCCAAAACTTGGTGCATTCGCCAAACCGCGACCGAACTTGCCGTGCATCCCGGTGGTTTCGTGTGGACGGGAACCTTGGTCGACGCCTCGCCGTGATCCGCCAAAGTCGCCATTTTTTTCCACGCCATAGTGACTATGCAGAGCACGACGCCAAAATTTGTCGCGTTCGACATCAGACGGATTTTCTATGAATTTCCGCGACCGAAACCACTAAACACTGCCCGGACATGACGCACATGCGCTCAGTCCGATTGTCATACGGCATGTGGTCCCCGGCGGGTCCCCACACGCCGCCGCTAAAAGTTGGGTGCATTTCGCAAACCGTGATCGCCACTTGCTGTGCAACCCGGTGGTTTCGGATGGGCCTAGGGGACCCTTCGGTCAGACGCTCTCCATCGCGATCCGACGCAGATGGATTTTCTATGATTTTCCGTGACCGATAACCACTAAACACCGCCGGACGTGACGCAACGCATGCCTTAGTCCGATTTATTCATATACGCGATGTGGTCCCCGGCGGTCCCACACGCCGCTGTCGAAAGTTGTGCATTTCGCAAACCGACCGCCATTTGTGCGGCAACCTCGGGTTTCAGATGGGCGAGGGGACCCTGGTCGACGCCTCTTCGCCGATCCGCCAAAGTCGCCATTTTTTCCACGGGCCACAAGTGACTATGCAGGACACGCACGACAAAATATGTCGCGCTCCAACGCTGTATGGATTTTCTATGATTTTCCGCACCCAAAACCACTAAACATCGCCCGGACGTGACGCAACGCATGCTCAGTCCGATTTCGTTCATCTATGGCGGCGGTCCCCGGCGGTCCCCACACGCCACGCCAAAAGTTGTGCATTCCGCAAACCGCACGGCGGTGGCTTCGTATATGAGGGGACCCTCGTCGCACGCCCTCCGTCGATCCGCCAAAGTCGCCATTTGTTCCACGGGCCACGCGACTATGCAGAGCACGCGACACTAAAATTTGTCGCTTTGACGCCAGACGAATTTCTATCATTTTCCGCGACCGAAACCCCTAAAACATCGCTCAACATGACGCAATGTGCGCTCAGAGTCCGATTTATTCATCTTCGGTGTGCGGTCCGGTGGTCCCCACACGCCGCCAAAAGTTGGGTGCATTCCAAAACCGCGACCGGCACTTGCAGTCAACCCGGTGGTTTCGTATGGGCGGAGGGGACCTCGTCGACGCCTTCGTCAGATCCGCCAAAGTCGCCATTTATTTCCACGGCCACAAGTGACTATGTAGGGCACGCCGCTAAAATGTGCGTCGCTTCGATTGTACGGATTTTCTATGATTTTCCGCGATCGAAACCCCCTAAACACCGCCCGGACATGACGCAACCCGCGTCAGAGTCCGATTGCTCATCCTAGCGCAGGCCCTCAAGGGTCCCCACACGCTGCAAAACTTGGTGCATTCCGCAACCGCGACCGGCACTTGCTCAGCAACCCGTGGTTTCAGATGGGCGGAGGGACCGTCGACGTATCTCCGCCGTGATCCGCCAAAGTCGCCATTTTTTTCCACGGGCCACAAGTGACTATGCAGTGACACGACGCCAAAATATGTCGATTCCGACGCCAGATGGATTTTCTATGATTTTCCGCACCGAAACCACTAAAACTCTTCCCGGACGTGACGCAACATGCTCCTAGTCCGATTTCGTTTTACACGGCATGCGTCCCCGGCGGGTCCTCACGCTTAACAAAAAGGTGCATTTCGCAAACCGACCGCCACTTGTCAGGCAACCCGTGGTTTTGGATGGGCGGAGGGGACCCTGGTCAGACGCCTCCGTCGCGATCCGCCAAATTCGCCATTTTTTCCACGGGCCATGTGACTATGCAGACACGACGACAAAATATGTCGATTCGACGCTGTATGGATTTTCTATGATTTTCCCGATCGAAACCACTAAAAACATCGCCCGGACGTGACGCAACGCGCGCTCAGAGTCCGATTCCGTTCATCTATGGCGGGTCCTCGGGCAGGTCCCCACACGCAGCCAAAAGTTGGGTGCATTCCGCAAACCGACCGGGCGGTGGTTTCTGGTATGGGCGGAGGGACCTCGGTCGACGCCTCCGCCGATCCGCCAAAGTCGCCATTTTGTTCCACGGGCCACGAGACTATGCAGAGCACGCGACACCAAAATTTGTCGCGCTTCGACACTGACGGAATTTCTATCATTTTCCGCATCGAAACCCCCTAAAACACTGCTCAACATGACGCAACGCGCTCAGAGTCCGATTTTATTCATCTCTAGCGCGGCGGTCTCCTCGGCGGGTCCCCTACACGGCCGCCAAAAGTTGTGCATTCCGCAAACCGCGACCGGCACTTGTTGTGCAACCCGTGGTTTCAGATGGCGGAGGCGCACTGGTCGACGCCTCTTTGTCGATCCGCCAAAGTCGCCATTTTTCCACGGGCCATAGTGACTATGCAGGCACGCGCCAAAATGTGTCGCGTCGGACGTCAGACGGATTTTCTATGATTTTCCGCACCAAAACCCTAAACATCGCCCGGACATGACGCAACCTGCGCTCGAGTCCGATTGCTCATCTCAGCGGCAGTCCCCGGTGGGTCCTCACACGCTGCTGCAAAACTTGGGTGCATTCCGCAAACCGTGACTGCACTTGCTCGCAACCCGGGTTTCGTGATGGCCGAGGGGACCTCGGTCAGACGTTGCCTTCATCGCATCCGCCGCCATTTTTTCCACGGGCCACAGTGACTATGCGTGACACACGACGCCAAAATATGTCGTGATTCGGCTGTATGGATTTTCTATGATTTTCCGCACCGAAACCACTAAAACATCGCTCGACGTGACGCACATGCGCTCCTTAGTCCGATTTCGCTCATATATGCATGCGTCGCCGGGTCCCCACATCGCCACAAAGTTCGGTGCATTTCGCAAACCGCGACTGCACTTGCAGTGCAACCCGTGGTTTCGTGATATGATGTAGGATCAGTATGTCTAGAGGGGGGATTAGATACTTGACAATATAAAAATTCAGCCTTTGACAAAGACAAGTTTTCGCGATTCACGATAATGATCAAGTCAAGTATCACCACATGCAATTCTAGAGTATAGGCAATGAAAGTAAATTGCACATGTAGAAAAGAGGTAGAGAAGATCAAACGCAATTTGGAGACACGAGATTTTTCTGTGGTTCCGAGGTGGTGCTATCGGCTATTCGACGCTGATGGAGACTTCAACCCACGGAGGGTAACGGCTACAGAGTCCACTTGAGGGCTCCACCCACCTAAGGGTCCAATGGGAAGCAACCTTGTCTATGCCATCATGTCCACGCCCACCTGAGGGCTAGCCTTACTGTGGCAGATCTTCACGGCAGGCGATCTCCTGCCCTTACAAACTTCTTGGTTCAACTCACATCTCGACCTGAGGTTCCTGCCCACACCTAACCAATCTAGGAGGCACCACCTCCAAAAGGTAATAGATGTGTTGGTGATGATGAACTCCTTGCTCTTGTGCTTCAAATGTTAATCTCCCAACACTCAACTCTCTCACCGACGGTCAGGTGGAAGAAAGGATTGAGTGGAAAGCAACTGAAGGCTAGATCAAGCTTCATATGGTGGAGGAGCAACTTGATCTCAACACAAGGGTAGGTAGTTCCTCTCGTAAATGTAAGGTAGGAGTGGTAGTTCTTCTATGGTTTTCCACGAGTGAAGAGTGGAGGGTATTTATACCTCCACAAAATTCAACTGCTACTTGGGGTTGGTCTGGGACAATCGCGCATGTAGTGGCCTGATTCCCCACACTTGAAGCACGCCACGGGCTGGCGCCAGAGGAGCGTTGTTGGTTGGTCCACCATAGGGCCTAGCTGGTGCATACCGCTGAATCGGGCGAGGCTGAAAGGATGGCCTCGGTGTGAATCTGGGTGGCAGGGCAGATTGGCACCCACACACGGCGCTTCGTGGTCCAAAGACCGATGAGGAACCCATATCACGACCATGCTTGCGTGTTGCCTCAAATCAGCCTAACCAGTTTCAGCTGATGGCTTTGTTAACAAGCTTCGAAAGAGGTGCACTCATGCGACGGAGATCTCGGCGGTTCGGGGCTAAGTCCCTTGGAACCTTGCCTGCTTTTGGCGCCGCGGAGACTCTTCATTGCATATCGTGCGAGGTTACCGAACTCTCTACTATAGGCGCCCACGAGAGACGGCCTTGGGTGAAACCGCAGAACTCCTCACGCTTATTTATCCATGAGACCCTCCGAATGTGATGTTCACTAAAGCCTCGCTGAATTCTGCCTAAGTAGTGACATGGCCCAATGGGCGATAGCCATATAATTCTCCCACCGAGATCAAGGGCCTTCGAGATGATATGCAAAGAAGGTGACCTTGTCCGCCTCAGCTACCAAAGGCAGAACGCAGCTTGTGAGTGATGCCATGGGTTGCCATCATCAGCCGAGAGGCTCGACGGAGTGGTGGAAGGTAGGTGGGTGTAACTTGATGAAGTCACCGAGCGACACCAAGTTGTTTCTCCGATGATGGGCTGTGTTCTGCTCGACACGCCCAAAGAAACGGTTGGTCTCCCATTTGTTTCTCTCGCCTCTAGCATAACTTCGCCAGAGAAGGAGGGTGAGGCAGGTTTGCTTCTCCAACTCCATCGCTTTCGCCTGCTTTCAAGCGAGCAGGGTTGTTATGGGTGTTAACCATCCTAGGAAAACAAGACAAGGATTTAGTCCAGATGGCAAGATTCCGACATAGAAGTATAGAATGTAATGGATAACTCGGAATGCGAGATGATCATCCGTTTGACATGGTAGATACAGAAACTGCTTCTTTATTCCATCGTCATACACACCATACAAGGTTTAGTACAAGACCAAACAAAGTACTACTACGGTGAAAGGAAGATTACATCTCATCGGAGGCACACCAAGCTCCTATACATTATTTTTGTTACACCTCCGGGATTAGTACACACTAAGTCATATTCCACGAGTCACGCAGGACGGTGGAAATACAACCATTACAATACTAGTGGGACTACTACTAACTCAGACGCCTCCGTAGTAGTTCTCATAGAAGTCTCCTCCATAACCCGGGAGTTCAACGTGATCGTCCGGGAACAAAGGTCCCGAGGAGCTCATGACCATAAGGGCAAGGGTGAGGTCTTGGACCCACAAACGGTGGCAAGCGAGACCACGAGGTGGGGTGATGCCCCCACATCACGCCACCCATCATGTCCGCAGAGCAGCCCCGACAGATACAAATCTCTCATATCCATATAACCAGCTTGAACAGCGGTGCAAAACGAGTCAAGGTAGCCCGCTGATCAAGACGGCATCAAGAGCTCCATCCTCAAGGCCCGACTCTCTCGGTCCTTGTCCTCGAGCAACTCAGCGGTGAGTACGGGTTAGGGAGTCCTCCCGACCGAATCAGCATAGATGGCTCGAAGATAACCAAACGCCCAGAAGTGAACTCGGCATATACCGAAGTCGGTGTTATGGAGCAGCCCACCTGGCTCGATAATGGTCATCATAGAATAAGCAGATCTTGCACCGCCATATCAATAGTAACACCAAGCCCATAAGAGCTGTGAAGGGCCTCGGTGGAACCAGGATAAGAGGGAAACACCGGACAAAGGTAAAGATACTCGACTTTGGTTAAAGTCTCGACATCGTTCTTCAACTGTACTCGGGTACCAACGGTATCCCGCTCGATCATAACCCGAACTAGCATGGTTGTATGACCGTCACCCCAATGCATCTAGTCGATGAACCACTTGATTTTGCTCACGAGTGGCCATCTCGAAGCATAACCACAATGCAAAGACATTAGTATTTCCAGCCGAATTTGACAAGAAAACGATCAGAAATGCTCAAAGGATTGAGACATTTCACAAGGAATTGCATAACCACTCAACAATATCATATCAAGGTTCTCAAGGTCCAATTTAGTAACATAACAGGAACAAACTGAGTCAGCTTGTAACCATCAAACCTACAAGGTACTACCGATTAGTAACACGTGAGCCTAATAGAGAGAAGAGGTCCTAATCCTTAACCCCGGTGGAAGAATGGACCGACTCAGTCGTAATATCATAAGATAAAGGAGTAAAAGAGCCTTACGTATCATCCCACAATCAATTCCCCTACATATAACTAAAGCATTTCTAGACTCAACATCGACCAGTTTGGCTTGAGAACCTACAGCAGTCCGGCTCGATGCCAACGCTGTCAGACCCGACTCAATGTCACATCGATCTAGCTCAGAACACATCATATCACTTTGCGCCTCACGCATGGTATCCCAACGGTGCCACCTTACCTTTTGCCCGGACCGCTTTATGCTTTTGGCACACGATATGATAGTGTCGCTAGCATCCATATGAAAAGGAGCCCGGCTGACATGACTAGTCGTAAACCCAAAGTGGCACAGACTTACAGGACAGCATCCATGACCCAAAGATCGAACGTGTTTGGCCAACAAGAAGTAAGTTCCGGCTGAAGCGCCTAGCAGATTCGGTTAACCGGTCAGAAGGGCTAACAGACTCCGTGACTCAATGCGTGACATTTCAAGGGATGTATACACAGAACGAAGAAGGACACATGCCGCCAGCCTAAGTGTTCCGGAGCAAAGAGTAAGCTACCATGGCTCGGTGGAGACACTAGCGACATTTCCTTAAGAGAGGCTACTAAAGATAAACAACTAGATAGTCGATCCCACACATACCAAGCATTTCAATCATACACACAATATGCTCGATATGTGCAAATACAACAAGGCATCACAACATGACTCTACGACACAAGTATTTTATTTAAAGGCTCAGAGAGCCATTCATAACATACACACAAGTACGGGTCACACGACCCACATACAAGTCATACAAGCATACAAGCCAACAATGAAGTGTCTTGTCCGAGTACGCATAACTAGTAAAACAAAAGAGGCTAGGGTAAGCCTAGCTATACTACAAGGTCCTTCTCTTGCACAGATCACCACTGGCCTTAGTCTACTCTGTCGATGTCAACGCTCACGAGAACCCGCTTGAGGGGTTTGTGGCATCTTCCTAAAAATGTAAATTAAAGCAACATGAGTACAAAGGTACTCAAAGAAGACTTACATCGACCCTACATACATGCACATTATCAAGAAGGGTTGGTGGGTTATTGCAGCAAGCCAGCTTTGACTCATGGCTAAGCTATCCCACGAGACACCAACTTGAAATGGTTTTATGACTCGAGTCCACTACTCATCACTTCAATACACCACCGAGGATCCAACCCCGCCTTCCTACGGAGGAGCCATCCTCGCACTCACGCTTATCTTGAGGCTTTTAGTAGTATCCATTTACTTGTCTATGAACCGTATAGGCAACCAAGTAGTCCTTACATGAGACGCGCTATTCAATAGATGATGTTAACCCCGCAGAGGTGTACTTCTTCATACACGCTCACCACTTATCGCCACATACGACATGTACTCGGCAACCTTCAAGCGGAAGCCCAACGTGGGTGTCGGCCACGACCTACCTAGACACCTAAGCCTCTAGTCCAGGTTTATCGCCTATTTGGGTTTCATCTATGAGGAGTTCCGGCCGAAGTCTCGCTCACAGCCCCAAACGATGTGAACAGGGTTCCTAGATACCAAACGGCATCCGTGACACCCGCCACGCACCTACCAGATCACAGCCCACCCCTACGGCCAGCATTGTCCACGGCCTCCAAGAGGCTACAAACACCGTAAACTACTTGCAACTCCCGGATGTAAGACTAGGGTGAATAAGAAGTTTAGAGGGTCCATTGGTTTCGGGCCCAATGCATGGTAGTAGCTGAATCTTAAATCACACATACAGATCTCAAGGCTTAAGGACGGCCTCAATGAAACAACCCACCATGTACTCCTACATGGCCTTTCATCGATACCTTTACCAAATCGTGTTCAACACCTTACTCTCATCCGACTCGATCATTTCACTCTAGTCATCACCCGATGAACCAGACCGACACGACTCTAAGCATAGCAGGCATAGCAAGGTAGGAACAACACAATCATATGGCTCAATCAACTCCTACACATGCTAGTGGGTTTCATCTAGTTACTATGGCAATGACAGTCATGCAGAGGAAATGGGTTAAACTACCGCAAAGACACAGCAGCTTTGAATCGCGTTGTCTTAATGCAAGAACGAGAGCAGGAGCAAGAACATGGGATTTTATCGATATGATCAAATGGTTGGTTGCTTGTTCGACGGTCGTTACACGGTATTGTTCTTCGTCGGGGTTATCACGGCATCCTAGGCCGTAACCCGCCGTAGAACACCGATACACAAGCATTACCAAACAAGATGCAACAATATGATGCATGCAATGAGACATGGCAAAATGAGTGCTTTGAGCTAATGCAACTAAGACCAAATGAGTTTGAAGCATTTTGAACTATAGATGCAATTTCCAAACTCATATATGATCATTTAAAGTGCTTAATCTTGTTCTGCCATAAACAGCAGGTTAGCTTCTGTAAACATGCATGAAACCTGTACAGATGGAAAGATTGGATTTTTCTGATCATTTTTCATATATAATTTGTCTCATTTGGAGCTATGGTTGATTTTATATGAATTTTTGAAGTTTGAAACATTTTCTGGAATTTTCTGTGTAAAAATAATTCCAGTTATTTAAATATTGCGTCAACACTGCGTCATGATGACGTCAGGGGTCAACGGGCTGGTCAGGTCAAACTGACCAGTGGGTCCCGCATGTCAGTGGGGTTAGTTTAATTAGAATTAAATTAAAACTAAACTAGGTTAATTAGCGGGGTGGGCCCACATGTCATAGACCTGTGGGGTCAAACCGCCCACCTGTGGTCAAAACCGGGTCAAACCCATCGCTTAACCGCCGGGCGAGCGACGCGGGCGGCGATAGTGTTTTTGCTGCCGCCACCAAATGGGGCGCAGAGACCACCGAGTGCAGCCGAGGACGAACGGCAGCTCTTGGCGGAGTCCGTTGGGCTCGGTAGTCGGAGAGGCGCCGGCGGCGATTCTGGCGGCCACCGGAGCTCGGTGAGTCGAACTCTCGTCTTTGGGTGTGCGGGTGGGGTGCGTGGAGTGCTTGGTTAGCACCAGCGATGTGGTGAATGCGCTGGACACGGTGGGAAGGCCGGAGGTGGCCGGAGCACGCCGGCGACGAGGTCCGCGGGCGTGCGGCGGCGATCTCGTGGCGCTGCTGTGGTGCACGGAGCGAGAGAGAGAGGTCGGGAAGTAGCTAAGCTCACAGCGGACGCGACGGTGCGACGGCGTGGTCGGGGACGAGCTGCAGCGGCGACGGCGTTGAAGGGGATCTCCGGGCGGCGGACTCGGCGAGGCTGGTGCGGCGTCGTTCGTGGCACGCGAAGCGCCGGGCTCGGCTAGCTCAAGGAGTCGACGACGGCGAGCTCCTCGGACACAAGGACGCTGGCGTGGGCGACGGAGGGCGCTGGCTACGACGGTGGTCGCGCGGCGGTGGCGCGGCCATGGCGTGGGGGAGCGAGGGAGACGAGCCGAGGGAAACGGGCGCGTCTGGGGTGCGGAGAGAGCGAGGGTCGATCCCGACGTGGCAAGGCGGGGAAGCGGCGAGACGGCGAAAGCAGGTGGTGGCACCCATGCGGTGCTCGCTGTCGAGCACCCTAGCTACTGCACGGTAAGCAGCTCACCGGGCGCGGTGTGGGCTGGGCCGGCCAGGTGGGCTGGCTAGTGGGCCGAGGCGCCAGGTGAGCTTCTTTTCTTTCTGTTTTCTTTTTCTATTTTCCTGCATCTTTGTTGATTTATTTAAAATACCAAAAAGGTTTTAAAATTCACCAAACTACTCCTGGTCCATTGTTGGAATATTTCCAACATGAAACATTTTAGTTTGGAGATATTTGGACATTTGAAATATTTTATAAATTTTAAATGCCCAAATTTAAATAGCTACGATTTAATTCAAAGACCCTAGAATGACCTAGGAAATTGTGCATCACTTTTGGCAAAGCTTCTGGACCAAGACAAAAATGATGGACATTTTAGAAGGGCATTTCAGGTTCATCGAAAATATTTTTTTAGTAAACCCTAGTTGTTTCAGAGGGGGCTGGGGGTTCTGGCAATCCCATTTCAAATTTCTGTTGAAAAAAATAGACATGATGCAACACTCTAATGCATGAACTAGCTAGGGTGTGACAGTTACCATGTAGAGCACGCACGCCAAAATTTGTCGCGTTCCAACACTGTACGGATTTTCTATGATTTTCCGCACCGAAAACCACTAAAACACTGCCCGGACATGATGCAACATGCGTTCGGAGTCCGATTTCATTCATCTCTGGCGTGCGGTCCCCGAGCGGGTCCCCACACGCGCTGCCAAAAGTTGGGTGCATTCCGGCAAACCGCACTGGCACTTGGTGTGCAACCCGGTGGTTTCGGTATGGGTGGAGGGACCCTCGGTCGTCGCTCTCCGCTGATCCGCCAAAGTCGCTCATTTTTTCCACGGGCCACAATGACCATGCAGGACACGCATGCCAGAAATTGTCGCGTTCCGACGCTGTAAGGATTTTCTATGATTTTCCGAACCGAAAACCCTAAAACACTAACCGGACGTGACGCAACGCGGCGCTCAGAGTCCGATTTTGTTCATCTCTAGCGCAGCCCCGGCGGGTCCCCATACGCTACTGCCAAAACTTGGGTGCATTCCGACAAACCGCGACCGGCACTTGGTGTGCAACTTCGGTGGTTTCGGTATGGGCGGAGGGGACCTCGGTCGTCACGCTCTCCATCGTCGCCAAAGTTGCTCATTTTTTCCACGGGTGATGCGACTATGCAAGACACGACGCCAAAATATGTCGATTCCGACGCAGACGGATTTTCTATGATTTTCTCGCACCGAAACCACTAAAACACCGCCCGGACGTGACACAACATGCTTTCATAGTCCGATTTCGTTCATCTCGGCGCGCGGTCACCGGGCGGGTCCCGACACGCGACCGCCAAAAGTTGGGTGCATTCCGCAAACCGCGACCGGCACTTGCTGTGCAACCCGTGGTTTCGGTATATGGCGGCGACCCTCGGTCAGACGCTCTCCGCCACATCCGCCAAAGTCGCTCATGTTTTTCCACGGGTGACAGTGACCATGCAGGACACGCACGCCAAAATATGTCGCATTCCGATGCTGTACGGATTTTCTATGATTTTCTGCACCGAAAAGCACTAAAAACACTGCCCGGACGTGATGCAACATGCTTTCATAGTACGATTTGTTCATCTCTGGCGTGCGGTCACCGGGCGGGTCCCGACACGCACTACCAAAAGTTGGGTCCATTCCGGCAAACCGCACTGGCACTTGCTGTGCAACCCGGTGGTTTCGGTATGGGCGGAGGGGACCCACGGTCGTACGTCTCTCCGTCGCATCCGCCAAAGTCGCTCATTTTTTTCCATGGGCCACAGTTACCATGCAGAGCACGCACGCCAAAATTTGTCGCGTTCCAACACTGTACGGATTTTCTATGATTTTCCGCACCGAAAACACCTAAAACACTAACCGGACGTGACGCAACGTGCGTCAGAGTCCGATTTCATTCATCTCGGCGCAGGTCCCCGGCGGGTCCCCATACGCCGCCAAAACTTGGGTGCATTCCGACAAACCGCGACCGCACTTGCAGTAAACTCGGTGGTTTCGGATGGGCGGAGGGACCCTCGGTCGACGCCTCTCCATCGCATCCGCCAAAGTTGCTCATTTTTTTCCACGGGTGACAGTGACCATGCAGGACACGCACGCCAAAATATGTCGCATTCCGACGCTGTATGGATTTTCTATGATTTTCTGCACCGAAAACCACTAAAAACACTGCCCGGATGTGACGCAACATGCTTTCGTAGTCCGATTTCGTTCATCTCTGGCGTGCGGTCACCGGGCGGGTCCCGACACGCACTGCCAAAAGTTGGGTGCATTCCGGCAAACCACACTGGCACTTGCTGTGCAACCCAGTGGTTTCGGTATGGGCGGAGGGGACCCTCGGTCGTACGTCTCTTCATCGCATCCACCAAAGTCGCTCATTTATTTCCACGGGCCACAGTGACCATGCAGGGCACGCACGCCAAAATGTGTCGCATTCCGACGGTGTATGGATTTTCTATGATTTTCCGCACCGAAAACCACTAAAAACACTGCCCGGACGTGACGCAACATGCGTTCGTAGTCCGATTTTGTTCATCTTTGGTGTGCGGTCCTCCGGCGGGTCCCCACACGCGCCGCCAAAAGTTGGGTGCATTCCGCAAACCGCGACCGGCACTTGCCAGTGCAACCCGTGGTTTCGGTATGGGCGAGGGGACCCTCGGTCGACGCTCCTCCGTCAGATCCGCCAAAGTCGCCATTTTTTCCACGGGTGAAGTGACTATGCAGGACACGACGCCAAAATATGTCGATTCGATGTCAGACGGATTTTCTATGATTTTCGCACCGAAACCACTAAAACATCGCCCGGACGTGACGCAACATGCTTTCACAATCCGATTTCGTTCATCTCTGGCGTGCGGTCACCGGGCGGGTCCCGACACGCACTACCAAAAGTTGGGTCCATTTCGGCAAACCGCACTGGCACTTGGTGTGCAACCCGGTGGTTTCGGTATGGGCGGAGGGGACCTCGGTCAGACGCCTCTTCATCGATCCGCCAAAGTCGCCATTTATTTCACGGGCCACAAGGTGACTATGCAGGCACGACGCCAAAATGTGTCGATTCGACGGTGTACGGGTTTTCTATGATTTTCCGCACCAAAACCACTAAAACACTGCCGGACGTGACGCAACATGCGCTCAGAGTCCGATTTTGTTCATCTTTGTGTGCGGTCCTCGCGGGTCCCCACACGCGCGCCAAAAGTTGGGTGCATTCCGCAAACCGCGACCGGCACTTGTTGTGCAACCCGTGGTTTCGGTATGGGCGAAGGGACCCTCGGTCAGACGCCTCTCCGTCAGATCCGCCAAAGTCGCCATTTTTTCCACGGGTGACAAGTGACTATGCGGACACGACGCCAAAATATGTCGCATTCCGATGCTTTACGGATTTTCTATGATTTTCTGCACCGAAAAGCACTAAAAACACTGCCCGGACGTGACGCAGCATGCTTTCATAGTCCGATTTCGTTCATCTCTGGTGTGCGGTCACCGGGCGGGTCCCGACACGCACTACCAAAAGTTGGGTCCATTCCGGCAAACCGCACTGGCACTTGCTGTGCAACCCGGTGGTTTCGGTATGGGCGGAGGGGACCTCGGTCGACGCTCTCCGTCGATCCGCCAAAGTCGCCATTTTTTTTCCACGGGCCACGCTACTATGCAGAGCACGACGCCAAAATTTGTCGCGTTCCAACATCAGACGGATTTTCTATGATTTTCCGCACCGAAACCCCTTAAACACTAACCGGACGGACGCAACGCGCGCTCAGAGTCCGATTTCATTCATCTCGGCGCGGCGGTCCCCGGCGGGTCCCCATACGCTACGCCAAAACTTGGGTGCATTCCGACAAACCGCGACTGCACTTGCAGTAACTCGGTGGTTTCGGTATGGGCGGAGGGACCCTCGGTCGACGCCTCTCCATCGTGATCCGCCAAAGTTGCTTATTTTTTTCCATGGGTGATGTGACTATGCAGGACACGACGCCAAAATATGTCGCATTCCGACGCTGTATGGATTTTCTATGATTTTCTGCACCGAAAACCACTAAAAACACTGCCCGGACGTGACACAACATGCTTTCATAGTCCGATTTCGTTCATCTCTGGCGTGCGGTCACCGGGCGGGTCCCGACACGCACTGCCAAAAGTTGGGTGCATTCCGGCAAACCACACTGGCACTTGCTGTGCAACCCGGTGGTTTCGGTATGGGCAGAGGGGACCCTCGGTCGTACGTCTCTTCATCGCATCCACCAAAGTCGCTCATTTATTTCCACGGGCCACAGTGACCATGCAGGGCACGCACGCCAAAATGTGTCGCATTCCGACGGTGTACGGATTTTCTATGATTTTCCGCACCGAAAACCACTAAAAACACTGCCCGGACGTGACGCAACATGCGTTCGTAGTCCAATTTTGTTCATCTTTGGTGTGCGGTCCTCCGCGGGTCCCCACACGTCTTGCCAAAAGTTGGGTGCATTCCGCAAACCGTGACTGCACTTGTCAGGCAACCCGGTGGTTTCGGTATGGGCGAGGGGACCCTCGGTCGACGCCTCCGTCGTGATCCGCCAAAGTCCTCATTTTTTCCACGGGTGACAAGGACTATGTAGGACACGACGCCAAAATATGTCGATTCGATGTCAGACAGATTTTCTATGATTTTCCGCACCGAAACCACTAAAACATCGCCGGACGTGACGCAACATGCTTTCACAAATCCGATTTCGCTCATCTCGGCGCGGCGGTCACCGGGCGGGTCTCGACACGCACTACCAAAAGTTGGGTCCATTCCGCAAACCGCACCGGCACTTGGTGTGCAACCCGTGGTTTCGGTATGGGCGGGGGACCTCGGTCGACGCTCTCCGTCGATCCGCCAAAGTCGCCATTTTTTTCCATGGGCCACAAGTGACTATGCAGGACACGACGACAAAATATGTCGATTCCGACGCTGTATGGATTTTCTATGATTTTCGCACCGAAACCACTAAAACACCGCCCGGACGTGACGCAACGCATTCGTAGTCCGATTTTGTTCATCTTCGGCGGCGGTCCCGGCGGGTCCCCACACGCCGCCAAAAGTTGGGTGCATTCCGCAAACCGCACCGGCGTTGGTTTCGGATGGGCGGAGGGACCCTCGGTCGACGCCTCTCCGCCGATCCGCCAAAGTCGCTAATTTTTTCCACGGGCCACAAGTGACTATGCAGGCATGCACGCCAAAATTTGTCGTGTTCCGACGCTGTATGGATTTTCTATGATTTTCCGCACCGAAACCCCTAAAACACTGCCGGACGTGACGCAACGTGCGTTCGTAGTCCGATTTCGTTCATCTTTGGCGTGCGGTCCCAAAGGGTCCCCACACGCCGCCCAAAACATGGGTGCATTCGAGCAAACCGCACCGAACTTGCAGTGCATCCCGTGGTTTCGGTATGGACGGTGGGGAACCTTGGTCGACGCTCTCCGCCGTGATCCGCCAAAGTCGCCATTTTTTTCCACAGCCATAGTGACCATGCAGAGCACGACGCCAAAATTTGTCGCGTTCGACATCGTATGGATTTTCTATGAATTTCCGCACCGAAACCACTAAAACACTGCCGGACATGACGCAACATGCGCTCAGAGTCCGATTTCGTTCATATACGCATGTGGTCCCCGGCGGGTCCCCACACGCCCGCCAAAAGTTGGGTGCATTTCGCAAACCGCGACCGCCACTTGTCAGGCAACCCGGAGGTTTCGGTATGGGCCTAGGGGACCCTCGGTCAGACGCTCTCCGCCGTGATCCGACGCCAGTATGGATTTTCTATGATTTTCCGCACCGATAACCACTAAAAACACTGCCCGGACGTGACGCAACGTGCGTTCCTAGTCCGATTTCGTTCATATACGGCATGTGGTCCCCGGGCGGGTCCCCACACGCTGCCAAAAGTTGGGTGCATTTCGGCAAACCACATCGCCACTTGTCAGGCAACCCGGTGGTTTCGGTATGAGCGAGGGGACCCTCGGTCGACGCTCTCCGCCGATCCGCCAATGTCGCCATTTTTTCCACGGGCCCACAAGTGACTATGTAGGACACGACGACAAAATATGTCGCGTTCGACGCTGTATGGATTTTCTATGATATTCCGCACTCAAAACCACTAAAACACCGCCGGACGTGACGCAACGCGCGCTCAGAGTCCGATTTCGTTCATCTATGGCGCGGCGGTCCCCGCGGGTCCCCACACGCGCCGCCAAAGTTGCGTGCATTCCGCACACCGCACCGGGCGGTGGCTTTGGTATGGGCGGAGGGACCCTCGGTCGACGCTCTCCGTCAGATCCGCCAAAGTCGCCATTTTGTTCCACGGCCACGCGACTATGCAGAGCACGCACACCAAAATTTGTCGCGTTTCGACGCTGTACGGAATTTCTATCATTTTCCGCACCGAAAACCCCTAAAACACTGCCCGGACGTGATGCAACGTGCGTTCGTTGTCCGATTTCGTTCATCTTTGGCGTGCGGTCCCCGGGCGGGTCCCCACACGCGCTGCCAAAACTTGGGTGCATTCGGCCAAACCGCACTGGAACTTGCTGTGCATCCCGGTGGTTTCGGTGTGGACGGTGGGGAACCTTGGTCGTACGTCTCTCCGTCGCATCCGCCAAAGTCGCTCATTTTTTTTCCACGGGCCATAGTGACCATGCAGAGCACGCACGCCAAAATTTGTCGCGTTCCGACACTGTACGGATTTTCTATGAATTTCCGCACCGAAAACCACTAAAACACTGCCCGGACATGACGCAACATGCGTTCGTAGTCCGATTTCGTTCATATACGGCATGTGGTCCCCGGGCGGGTCCCCACACGCGCTGCCAAAAGTTGGGTGCATTTCGGCAAACCGCACTGCCACTTGCTGTGCAACCCGGTGGTTTCGGATGGGCCTAGGGGACCCTCGGTCGACGCTCTCCATCGCATCCGACGCCGTATGGATTTTCTATGATTTTCCGCACCGATAACCACTAAAACACCGCCGGACGTGACGCAACGCGGCGCCTTAGTCCGATTTCATTCATATACGGCATGTGGTCCCCGGCGGTCCCCACACGCTGCCGAAAGTTGGGTGCATTTCGCAAACCGACCGCCATTTGTCAGGCAACCTCGGGTTTCCGTGATGGGCGGAGGGGACCCTCGGTCGACGCCTCTTCGTCGTGATCCGCCAATGTCGCCATTTTTTTCCACGGGCCACAAGTGACTATGCAGGACACGACGACAAAATATGTCGCGCTCCAACGCTGTATGGATTTTCTATGATTTTCCGCACCAAAACCACTAAAACACTGCCGGACGTGACGCAACGCGCGCTCAGAGTCCGATTTCGTTCATCTATGGCGTGCGGTCCCCGGGCGGGTCCCCACACGCGCTGCCAAAAGTTGGGTGCATTCCGGCAAACCGCACTTGCGGTGGCTTCGGTATGGGCGGAGGGGACCCTCGGTCGCACGTCTCTCCGTCGCATCCGCCAAAGTCGCTCATTTTGTTCCACGGGCCACAGTGACCATGCAGAGCACGCACACCAAAATTTGTCGCGTTTTGACGCCAGACGAATTTCTATCATTTTCCGCACCGAAACCCCTAAAACACTGCTTCAACATGACGCAATGTGCGTCAGAGTCCGATTTTATTCATCTCGTGTGCGGTCCCCAAGGGTCCCCACACACGCCGCCAAAAGTTGGGTGCATTCCGCAAACCGCGACCGGCACTTGCTGTGCAACCCGTGGTTTCGGTATGGGCGGAGGGGACCTCGGTCGACGCCTCTTCGTCAGATCCGCCAAAGTCGCCATTTATTTCACGGGCCACAAGTGACTATGTAGGGCACGCCGCCAAAATGTGTCGCGCTTCGACGCAGACGGATTTTCTATGATTTTCCGCGATCGAAACCCCTAAAACACTGCCGACATGACGCAACCTGCGCTCAGAGTCCGATTTCGCTCATCTCTAGCGCAGTCCCGGCGGGTCCCCACACGCTTGCCAAAACTTGGGTGCATTCCGCAAACCGCGACCGCACTTGCTCGCAACCCGGTGGTTTCGGTATGGGTGGAGGGACCTCGGTCGACGATCTCCGTCGATCCGCCAAAGTCGCTCATTTTTTTCCACGGGCCACAGTGACCATGCAGGACACGCACGCCAAAATATGTCGCATTCCGACGCTGTATGGATTTTCTATGATTTTCCGCACCGATAACCACTAAAAACTCTTCCCGGACGTGACGCAACATGCGTTCCTAGTCCGATTTCGTTCATATACGGCATGCGGTCCCCGGGCGGGTCCCCACACGCGCTAACAAAAGTTGGGTGCATTTCGGCAAACCGCACTGCCACTTGCTGTGCAACCCAGTGGTTTCGGTATGGGCGGAGGGGACCCTCGGTCGTACGTCTCTCCGTCGCATCCGCCAAATTCGCTCATTTTTTTCCACGGGCCACAGTGACCATGCAGGACACGCACGACAAAATATGTCGCATTCCGACGCTGTATGGATTTTCTATGATTTTCCGCATCGAAAACCACTAAAAACACTGCCCGGACGTGACGCAACGTGCGTTCGTAGTCCGATTCCGTTCATCTATGGCGTGCGGTCCCCGGGCAGGTCCCCACACGCGCAGCCAAAAGTTGGGTGCATTCCGGCAAACCGCACTGGCGGTGGTTTCGGTATGGGCGGAGGGGACCCTCGGTCGTACGTCTCTCCGTCGCATCCGCCAAAGTCGCTCATTTTGTTCCACGGGCCACAGAGACCATGCAGAGCACGCACACCAAAATTTGTCGCGTTTCGACGCTGTACGGAATTTCTATCATTTTCCGCATCGAAAACCCCTAAAACACTGCCCGAACATGACGCAACGCGGCGTCAGAGTCCGATTTTATTCATCTCTAGCGCGCGGTCCCGGCGGGTCCCCACACGTCCGCCAAAAGTTGGGTGCATTCCGCAAACCGTGACCGGCACTTGTTGTGCAACCCGTGGTTTCGGTATGGGCGGAGGCGACCCTGGTCAGACGCCTCTTTGTCGATCCGCCAAAGTCGCCATTTATTTCCACGGGCCATAGTGACCATGCAGGGCACGCTCGCCAAAATGTGTCGCGTTCGGACGCTGTACGGATTTTCTATGATTTTCCGCACCGAAAACCCCTAAAACACTGCCCGGACATGACGCAACCTGCGTTCGTAGTCCGATTTCGTTCATCTCTAGCGTGCAGTCCCCGGGTGGGTCCCCACACGCGTTGCCAAAACTTGGGTGCATTCCGGCAAACTGCACTGGCACTTGCTCTGCAACCCGGTGGTTTCGGTATGGCTGGAGGGGACCCTCGGTCGTACGTCTCTCCATCGCATCCGCCGTCGCTCATTTTTTCCACGGGCCACAGTGACCATGCAGGACACACACGCCAAAATATGTCGCATTCCGATGCTGTATGGATTTTCTATGATTTTCCGCACCGATAACCACTAAAAACACTGCCCGGACGTGACGCAACATGCGTTCCTAGTCCGATTTCGTTCATATACGGCATGCGGTCGCCGGGCGGGTCCCCACACGCGCTGACAAAAGTTCGGTGCATTTCGGCAAACCGCACTGCCACTTGCTGTGCAACCCCGTGGTTTCGGTATGGGCGGATGTAGGATCGAAAGTATGTCTAGAGGGGGGGGATTAGACTACTTGACAATATAAAAATTCAGCCTTTTGACAAAGACAAGTTTTTGGCAGATTCACGATAATGATCAAGTCAAGTATCACCCTACACATGCAATTCTAGAGTATAGGCAGCGGAAAGTAAATTGCACATGTAGTAAAGAGAGGTAGAGAAGATCAAACGCAATTTGGAGACACGGAGATTTTTCTCGTGGTTCCGATAGGTGGTGCTATCGTCATTCGACGTTGATGGAGACTTCAACCCACGGAGGGTAACGGCTGCGAGAGTCCACGGAGGGCTCCACCCACGAAGGGTCCACGAAGAAGCAACCTTGTCTATGCCATCATGTCCTACGCCCACGGAGGGCTAGCCTTACTCGGGGTAGATCTTCACGAAGTAGGCGATCTCCTTGCCCTTACAAACTTCTTGGTTCAACTCCACATCTCGACGGAGGCTCCCAAGCGACACCTAACTAATCTAGGAGGCACCACCTCCAAAAGGTAATAGATGGTGTTGGTGATGATGAACTCCTTGCTCTTGTGCTTCAAATGTTAATCTCCCCAACACTCAACTCTCCTCACTGATTTGGCTGTGGTGGAAGAAAGGATTGAGTGGAAAGCAACTTGGGAAGGCTAGAGATCAAGCTTCATATGGTGGGAGTGGAGCAACTTGATCTCAACACAAGGGTAGGTAGTTCCTTCTCGTAAATGTAAGGTAGGAGTGGTAGTTCTTTCGATGGCTCTCTCCACGAGTGAAGAGGGGTGGAGGGTATTTATAACCTCCACACAAAATCCAACTGCTACACACATTTGACCAATCTCGGTCCGACCGAAGTTGACAACTCGGTGAGACCGAAAGTTCAAATCATGTGAACGTTGGGATTTTCGTGGGACCGAAAATACAATCTCGGTTAGTCCGATTCGTCTAAAGACAAGAGATTGCCAATCTCGGTGGGACGACTTCATCATCTCGGTGACACCGATTTGATGACGTAGGTTACGTAAGCTTGGCAACTCAAGTTTCGTGAGACCGAGTTCGAATCGGAAAATCCAAATTTCTAGGGTTTGGCTTTGTGGCTGAGGTGGTTCATCTCGGTGTGACTGGGTTTGGAAAATCAGTGGGACCGAGATTACTTATGAGTGTATATGGAAGTGAAAGTTGCTGATAGTTTAGGAGATGTATCACTAAGCACTTTGAGCAACCAGATCATCAACATAACCTCATCCCCTTTTAATAGTATTGGCTTTCCTATGGACTCAATGTGATCTTGGATCACTAAACCAAAAATGGAGTCTTGAGCTTTTGCCAATGCTTGCCTTAGCATTTTGAGGGGTCCACTTCTTCAGTCCTTGCCATACCCATATCACTGAACTTTCTGAAATGATTCTCAAGTAACTATTAGTTCAATGATATATATGTTGTTATTAATTACCAAAACCACCCGAGGATTAGTTGCACTTTCAGCGGAGGGGACCCTCGGTCGTACATCTCTCCGTCGCATCCGCCAAAGTCGCTCATTTTTTCCACGGGCCACAGTGACCATGCAGGACACGCACGACAAAATATGTCGCATTTCGACGCTGTATGGATTTTCTATGATTTTCCGCACCGAAAACCACTAAAAACACTGCCCGGACGTGACACAACATGCGTTCGTAGTCCGATTTCGTTCATCTATGGCGTGCGGTCCCCGGGCAGGTCCCCACATGCGCAGCCAAAAGTTGGGTGCATTCCGGCAAACCGCACTGGCGGTGGTTTCGGTATGGGCGGAGGGGACCCTCGGTCGTACGTCTCTCCATCACATCCGCCAAAGTCGCTCATTTTGTTTCCACGGGCCACAGTGACCATGCAGAGCACGCACACCAAAATTTGTCGCGTTTCGACGCTGTACGGAATTTCTATCATTTTCCGCACCGAAAACCCCCAAAACACTGCCCGGACATGATGCAACGTGCGTTCGTAGTCCGATTTTATTCATCTCTGGCGTGCGGTCCTCTGGCGGGTCCCCACACGCATTGCCAAAAGTTGGGTGCATTCCGGCAAACCGCACTAGCACTTTGTCAGGCAACCCGGTGGTTTCGGTATGGGCGAAGGTGACCCTCGGTCGTACGTCTCTCTGTCGCATCCGCCAAAGTCGCTCATTTTTTTCCACGGGCCATAGTGACCATGCAAGGCATGCATGCCAAAATTTGTCGTGTTCCGACGCTGTATGGAATTTCTATGATTTTCCGCACCGAAAACCCCTAAAACACTGCCCGGACGTGACGCAACGTGCGTTCGTTGTCCGATTTCGTTCATCTCTGGCGTGCAGTCCCCGGGCGGGTCCCCATACGCTACTGCCAAAACTTGGGTGCATTCCGACAAACCGCGACTGCACTTGTCAGGTAACTCGGTGGTTTCGGTATGGGCGGAGGGACCCTCGGTCGACGCCTCTCCATCGCATCCGCCAAAGTCGCCATTTTTTTCCCAGCAGTCCGCTCGATGCTAACGCTGTCAGACCCGACTCAATGTCACATCGATCTAGCTCAGAACACATCATATCACTTTGCGGCCTCACGACGGTATCCCAACGGTGCCACCTTACCTTGGCCCGGGACCGCTTGGCGCTTTTTGGCACACGATATGATAGTGTCGCTAGCATCCATATGAAAAGGAGCCCGGCTGACATGACTAGTCGAAACCCAAAGTGGCACAGACTTACAGGACAGCATCCATGACTCCAAAGATCGAACGTGTTTGGTCAACAAAGAAGTAAGTTCCGGTCTGTAGCGCTGGGCTAGCAGACTCCGAAACCGGCCAGAAGGGCTATCGACTCCGGTACTAATGCGTGACATTTCAAGGGATGTACACAGAACGAAGAAGGACACATGCCGGCCAGCCTAAGTGTTCCGGAGCAGAGCAAGCTACCATGGCTCAAGGGAGACACTAGCGACATTTCCCGTAAGAGAGGCTACTAAAGATAAACAACTAGATAGTCGATCCCACACATACCAAGCATTTCAATCATACACACAATATGCTCGATATGTGCAAATACAACAAGGCATCACAACATGACTCTACGACACAAGTATTTTATTTAAAGGCTCAGAGAGCCATTCATAACATACACACAAGTACGGGTCACACGACCCACATACAAGTCATACAAGCATACAAGCCAACAATGAAGTGTCTTGTCCGAGTACGCATAACTAGTAAAACAAAAGAGGCTAGGGTAAGCCTAGCTATACTACAAGGTCCTTCTCTTGCACAGATCACCACTGGCCTTAGTCTACTCGTCGATGTCAACGCTCACGAGAACCCGGCTTGAGGGTTTGTGGCATCTTCCTAAAATGTAAATTAAAGCAACATGAGTACAAAGGTACTCAAGAAGACTTACATCGACCCTACATACATGCACATTATCAAGAAGGGTTGGTGGGGTTATTGCAGCAAGCCAGCTTTGACTCATGGCTAAGCTATCCCACGAGACACCAACTTGAAATGGTTTTATGACTCGAGTCCACTACTCATCACTTCAATACACCACCAAGGATCCAACCCCGCCTTCCTACGGAGGAGCCATCCTCGCACTCACGCTTATCTTGAGGCTTTTAGTAGTATCCATTTACTTGTCTATGAACCGTATAGGCAACCAAGTAGTCCTTATCATGACGCGCTATTCAATAGATGATGTTAACCCCGCAGGGTGTACTTCTTCATACACGCTCACCACTTATCGCCACATACGACATGTACTCGCAACCTTCAAGCGAAGCCCAACGTGGGTGTCGGCCACGACCTACCTAGACACCTAAGCCTCTAGTCCGTGTTTATCGCCTATTTGGGTTTCATCTATGAGGAGTTCCGCGAAGTCTCGCCACAGCCCCAAACGATGTGAACAGGGTTCCCGAGATACCAAACGGGCATCCGGTACACCCGCCACGCATACCTACCGCATCGCAGCCCACCCCTACGGTCAACGCTGTCCACGGCCTCCAAGAGGGCTACAAACACCGTAAACTACTTGCAACTCCCGGACGTAAGACTAGGTGAATAAGAAGTTTAGAGGGTCCATTGGTTTCGGGCCCAATGCATGGTAGTAGCTGAATCTTAAATCACACATACAGATCTCAGTGCTTAAGGACGGCCTCAACGAAACAACCCACCATGTACTCCTACATGGCCTTTCATCGATACCTTTACCAAATCGTGTTCAACACCTTACTCTCGTACCGACTCGATCATTTCACTCTAGTCATCACCCCGATGAACCAGACCTGACACGACTCTAAGCATAGCAGGCATAGCAAGGTAGGAACAACACAATCATATGGCTCAATCAACTCCTACACATGCTAGTGGGTTTCATCTAGTTACTGTGGCAATGACAGGTCATGCAGAGGAAATGGGTTAAACTACCGCAGACACAAAGCAGTTTGAATCGCGTTGTCTTAATGCAAGAACGAGAGCAGGAGCAAGAACATGGGATTTTATCGATATGATCAAATTGTTGGTTGCTTGTTCGACGGTCGTTACACGGGTATTGTTCTTCGTCGGGTTATCACGGTACTCCTCGGGGCCGTAACTCGCCGCAGAACACCGATACACAAGCATTACCAAACAAGATGCAACAATATGATGCATGCAATGAGACATGGCAAATGAGTGCTTTGAGCTAATGCAACTAAGACCAAATGAGTTTGAAGCATTTTGAACTATAGATGCAATTTCCAAACTCATATATGATCATTTAAAGTGCTTAATCTTGTTCTGCCATAAACAGCAGGTTAGCTTCTGTAAACATGCATGAAACCTGTACAGATGGAAAGATTGGATTTTTCTGATCATTTTCATATATAATTTGTCTCATTTGGAGCTATGGTTGATTTTATATGAATTTTGAAGTTTGAAACATTTTCTCGAATTTTCGTGTAAAAATAATTCCAGCTTATTTAAATATTATGCCAACATCGCGCCATGATGACGTCAGGGTCAACGGGCTGGTCAGTCAAACCGACCAGTGGGTCCCAGATGTCGATGGGGTTAGTTTAATTAGAATTAAATTAAAACTAAACTAGGTTAATTAGCGGGCCGGGCCCACATGTCATAGACCTGGGGGTCAAACCGGGCCCACCCATGGTCAAAACCGGGTCAAACCCATCATGCGTTAACCGCCCGGCGAGCGACGCTGGCGGCGATAGTGTTTTGGCCGTTCCGCCACCAAATGGGGCGCAGAGACCACCGGAGGCAGCCGAGGACGAACCGCAGCTTTGGCGGAGTCCGTTGGGCTCTGGTGGCGGAGTAGGCGCCGGCGGCGACTCTGGCGGCCACCGGAGCTCGGGTGGAGTCGAACTCGTGCTGGGGGTGTGCGGTGGGGTGCGTGGAGTGCTTGGTTAGCACCAGCGCGATGTGGTGAATGCGTTGGACACGGTGGGAAGGCCGGAGTGTGGCCGGGAGCACGTCGGCGACGAGGTCCGCGGCGGTGCGTCGGCGCGATCTCGTGGCGCCGCTGTGGTGCACGGAGCGAGAGAGAGGGTCGGGAAGTAGCTAAGCTCACAGCGGACGCGACGGTGCAGACGGCGTGGTCGGGACGAGCTGCAGCGCGACGGCGTTGAAGGGGATCTCGGCGGCGGCGGACTCGGCGAGGCTGGTGCGGCGTTTTGAGGCACGCGAAGCGCTTCGGGGCTCGGCTAGCTCGAAGGAGTCGACGACGGCGGAGCTCTGAACCACATGACGCGGCGTGGGGTCGACGGAGGGCGCGGCTACGACGGTGGTGCGGCGGTGGCGCGGCCATGGCGTGGGGAGCGAGGGAGACGAGTTGAGGGAAACGGGGCGTCTGGGGTGCGGAGAGAGCGAGGGGTCGATCCCGACGTGGCAAGGCGGGGAAGCGGCGAGACGGCGAAAGCAGGTGCGTGGCACCCATGCGGTGCTCGCCGTCGAGCACTTCGGCTGCTCGCTCGGTCGGCAAGCAGCCATTGGCGCGGTCTTTGGCTGCGCCGGCCAGGTGGGCTGGCTAGTGGGCCGAGGCGCCAGGTGAGCTTCTTTTCTTTCTGTTTTCTTTTTCTATTTTCCTGCATCTTTGTTGATTTATTTAAAATACCAAAAAGGTTTTCAAATTCACCAAACTACTCCTGGTCCATTGTTGGAATATTTCCAACATGAAACATTTTAGTTTGGAGATATTTGGACATTTGAAATATTTTATAAATTTTAAATGCCCAAATTTAAATAGCTATGATTTAATTCAAAGACCTCGAATGACCTAGAAATTGTGCATCACTTTTGGCAAAGCTTCGACCAAGACAAAATGATGGACATTTTAGAAGGGCATTTCGTGTTCATCAAAATATTTCTTTAGTAAACCCTAGTTGTTTCAGAGGGGGCTGGGGGTTCTGGCAATCCCATTTCAAATTTCTGTTGAAAAAAATAGACATGATGCAATACTCTAATGCATGAACTAGCTAGGGTGTGACAGTTACCATGCAGAGCACGCACGCCAAAATTTGTCGCGTTCCAACACTGTACGGATTTTCTATGATTTTCCGCACCGAAAACCACTAAAACACTGCCCGGACATGATGCAACATGCGTTCGGAGTCCGATTTCATTCATCTATGGCGTGCGGTCCCCGAGCGGGTCCCCACACGCGCTGCCAAAAGTTGGGTGCATTCCGGCAAACCGCACTGGCACTTGGTGTGCAACCCGGTGGTTTCGGTATGGGTGGAGGGGACCCTCGGTCGTACGTCTCTCCGTTGCATCCGCCAAAGTCGCTCATTTTTTTCCACGGGCCACAATGACCATGCAGGACACGCATGCCAGAAATTGTTGCGTTCCGACGCTGTAAGGATTTTCTATGATTTTCCGAACCGAAAACCCCTAAAACACTAACCGGACGTGACGCAACGTGCGTTCGTAGTCCGATTTTGTTCATCTCTAGCGTGCAGTCCCCGGGCGGGTCCCCATACGCGCTGCCAAAACTTGGGTGCATTCCGACAAACCGCCGCCGCACTTGGTGTGCAACTCGGTGGTTTCGGTATGGGCGGAGGGGACCCTCGGTCGTACGTCTCTCCATCGCATCGGCCAAAGTTGCTCATTTTTTTCCACGGGTGACAGTGACCATGCAAGACACGCACGCCAAAATATGTCGCATTTCGACGCTGTACGGATTTTCTATGATTTTCTGCACCGAAAACCACTAAAAACACTGCCCGGACGTGACACAACATGCTTTCATAGTCCGATTTCGTTCATCTCTGGCGTGCGGTCACCGGGCGGGTCCCGACACGCACTGCCAAAAGTTGGGTGCATTCCGGCAAACCGCACTGGCACTTGCTGTGCAACCCGGTGGTTTCGGTATGGGCGAAGGCGACCCTCGGTCGACGCTCTCCGCCGTGATCCGCCAAAGTCGCTCATTTTTTCCACGGGTGACAAGTGACTATGCAGGACACGCACGCCAAAATATGTCGCATTCCGATGCTGTACGGATTTTCTATGATTTTCTGCACCGAAAAGCACTAAAAACACTGCCCGGACGTGATGCAACATGCTTTCATAGTACGATTTGTTCATCTCTGGCGTGCGGTCACCGGGCGGGTCCCGACACGCACTACCAAAAGTTGGGTCCATTCCGGCAAACCGCACTGGCACTTGCTGTGCAACCCGGTGGTTTCGGTATGGGCGGAGGGACCCACGGTCGACGCTCTCCGCCGTCGATCCGCCAAAGTCGCTCATTTTTTTTCCATGGGCCACAGTTACCATGCAGAGCACGCACGCCAAAATTTGTCGCGTTCCAACACTGTACGGATTTTCTATGATTTTCCGCACCGAAAACACCTAAAACACTAACCGGACGTGACGCAACGTGCGTTCGTAGTCCGATTTCATTCATCTCTGGCGTGCGGTCCCCGGGCGGGTCCCCATACGCGCTGCCAAAACTTGGGTGCATTCCGACAAACCGCACTGGCACTTGCTGTGCAACTCGGTGGTTTCGGTATGGGCGGAGGGGACCCTCGGTCGTACGTCTCTCCATCGCATCCGCCAAAGTTGCTCATTTTTTTCCACGGGTGACAGTGACCATGCAGGACACGCACGCCAAAATATGTCGCATTCCGACGCTGTATGGATTTTCTATGATTTTCTGCACCGAAAACCACTAAAAACACTGCCCGGATGTGAAGCAACATGCTTTCGTAGTCCGATTTCGTTCATCTCTGGCGTGCGGTCACCGGGCGGGTCCCGACACGCACTGCCAAAAGTTGGGTGCATTCCGGCAAACCACACTGGCACTTGCTGTGCAACCCGGTGGTTTCGGTATGGGCGGAGGGGACCCTCGGTCGTACGTCTCTTCATCGCATCCACCAAAGTCGCTCATTTATTTCCACGGGCCACAGTGACCATGCAGGGCACGCACGCCAAAATGTGTCGCATTCCGACGGTGTACGGATTTTCTATGATTTTCCGCACCGAAAACCACTAAAAACACTGCCCGGACGTGACGCAACATGCGTTCGTAGTCCGATTTTGTTCATCTTTGGTGTGCGGTCCTCTGGCGGGTCCCCACACGCGCTGCCAAAAGTTGGGTGCATTCCGGCAAACCGCGACCGGCACTTGCAGTGCAACCCGTGGTTTCGGTATGGGCGAAGGGACCCTCGGTCGACGCTCTCCGTCAGATCCGCCAAAGTCGCCATTTTTTCCACGGGTGACAAAGTGACTATGCAGGACACGACGCCAAAATATGTCGATTCCGATGTCAGACGGATTTTCTATGATTTTCGCGACCGAAACCACTAAAACATCGCCGGACGTGACGCAACATGCTTTCACAACCGATTTCGTTCATCTCGGCGCGGCGGTCACGGGCGGGTCCCGACACGCACTACCAAAAGTTGGGTCCATTTCGGCAAACCGCACTGGCACTTGGTGTGCAACCCGGTGGTTTCGGTATGGGCGGAGGGGACCCTCGGTCGTACGTCTCTTCATCGCATCCGCCAAAGTCGCTCATTTATTTCCACGGGCCACAGTGACCATGCAGGGCACGCACGCCAAAATGTGTCGCATTCCGACGGTGTACGGATTTTCTATGATTTTCCGCACCGAAAACCACTAAAAACACTGCCCGGACGTGACGCAACATGCGTTCGTAGTCCGATTTTGTTCATCTTTGGTGTGCGGTCCTCTGGCGGGTCCCCACACGCGCTGCCAAAAGTTGGGTGCATTCCGGCAAACCGCACTGGCACTTGTTGTGCAACCCGGTGGTTTCGGTATGGGCGAAGGGGACCCTCGGTCGTACGTCTCTCCGTCGCATCCGCCAAAGTCGCTCATTTTTTTCCACGGGTGACAGTGACCATGCAGGACACGCACGCCAAAATATGTCGCATTCCGATGCTTTACGGATTTTCTATGATTTTCTGCACCGAAAAGCACTAAAAACACTGCCCGGACGTGACGCAGCATGCTTTCATAGTCCGATTTCGTTCATCTCTGGCGTGCGGTCACCGGGCGGGTCCCGACGCGCACTACCAAAAGTTGGGTCCATTCCGGCAAACCGCACTGGCACTTGCTGTGCAACCCGGTGGTTTCGGTATGGGCGGAGGGACCTCGGTCGACGCTCTCCGTCGATCCGCCAAAGTCGCCATTTTTTTTCCACGGGCCACGCACCATGCAGAGCACGACGCCAAAATTTGTCGCGTTCCAACATCAGACGGATTTTCTATGATTTTCCGCACCGAAACCCCTAAAACACTAACCGGACGTGACGCAACGTGCGCTCAGAGTCCGATTTCATTCATCTCGGCGTGCGGTCCCCGGCGGGTCCCCATACGCTACCGCCAAAACTTGGGTGCATTCCGACAAACCGCGACTGCACTTGCAGGCAACTCGGTGGTTTCGGTATGGGCGGAGGGGACCCTCGGTCGACGCTCTCCATCGTGATCCGCCAAAGTTGCTCATTTTTTCCATGGGTGATAAAGTGACTATGCAGGACACGACGCCAAAATATGTCGATTCCGACGCAGATGGATTTTCTATGATTTTCGCACCGAAAACCACTAAAAACACTGCCCGGACGTGACGCAACATGCTTTCATAGTCCGATTTCGTTCATCTCTGGCGTGCGGTCACCGGGCGGGTCCCGACACGCACTGCCAAAAGTTGGGTGCATTCCGGCAAACCACACTGGCACTTGCTGTGCAACCCGGTGGTTTCGGTATGGGCAGAGGGGACCCTCGGTCAGACGCTCTTCATCGTGATCCACCAAAGTCGCTCATTTATTTCCACGGGCCACAGTGACCATGCAGGGCACGCACGCCAAAATGTGTCGCATTCCGACGGTGTACGGATTTTCTATGATTTTCTGCACCGAAAACCACTAAAAACACTGCCCGGACGTGACGCAACATGTGTTCGTAGTCCGATTTTGTTCATCTTTGGTGTGCGGTCCTCTGGCGGGTCCCCACACGTGCTGCCAAAAGTTGGGTGCATTCCGGCAAACCGCACTGGCACTTGCTGTGCAACCCGGTGGTTTCGGTATGGGCGAAGGGGACCCTCGGTCGTACGTCTCTCCGTCGCATCCGCCAAAGTCCCTCATTTTTTTCCACGGGTGACAGTGACTATGTAGGACACGACGCCAAAATATGTCGATTCCGCTGTCAGACGGATTTTCTATGATTTTCTCGCACCGAAACCACTAAAACACCGCCCGGTCGTGGACGCAACATTCTTTCACAGTCCGATTTCGCTCATCTCGGCGCGGCGGTCACCGGGCGGGTCCCGACACGCACTACCAAAAGTTGGGTCCATTCCGCAAACCGTGACCGGCACTTGGTGTGCAACCCGTGGTTTCGGTATGGGCGGAGGGACCTCGGTCGACGCTCTCCGTCGATCCGCCAAAGTCGCTCATTTTTTTTCCATGGGCCACAGTGACCATGCAGGACACGCACGACAAAATATGTCGCATTCCGACGCTGTATGGATTTTCTATGATTTTCGGCACCGAAAACCACTAAAAACACTGCCCGGACATGACGCAACGTGCATTCGTAGTCCGATTTTGTTCATCTCTGGCGTGCGGTCCCCGGGCGGGTCCCCACACGCGCTGCCAAAAGTTGGGTGCATTCCGGCAAACCGCACTGGCGTTGGTTTCGGTATGGGCGGAGGGGACCCTCGGTCGTACGTCTCTCCGTCGCATCCGCCAAAGTCGCTAATTTTTTCCACGGGCCACAGTGACCATGCAGGGCATGCACGCCAAAATTTGTCGTGTTCCGACGCTGTATGGATTTTCTATGATTTTCCGCACCGAAAACCCCTAAAACACTGCCCGGACGTGACGCAACGTGCGTTCGTTGTCCGATTTCGTTCATCTCTGGCGTGCGGTCCCCGGGCGGGTCCCCACACGCGCTGCCAAAACTTGGGTGCATTCGGGCAAACCGCACTGGAACTTGCTGTGCATCCCGGTGGTTTCGGTATGGACGGTGGGGAACCTTGGTCGTACGTCTCTCCGTCGCATCCGCCAAAGTCGCTCATTTTTTTCCACAGGCCATAGTGACCATGCAGAGCACGCACGCCAAAATTTGTCGCGTTCCGACACTGTACGGATTTTCTATGAATTTCCGCACCGAAAACCACTAAAACACTGCCCGGACATGACGCAACATGCGTTCGTAGTCCGATTTCGTTCATATACGGCATGTGGTCCCCGGGCGGGTCCCCACACGCGCTGCCAAATGTTGGGTGCATTTCGGCAAACCGCACTGCCACTTGCTGTGCAACCCGGAGGTTTCGGTATGGGCCTAGGGGACCCTCGGTCGTACGTCTCTCCGTCGCATCCGACGGTGTATGGATTTTCTATGATTTTCCACACCGATAACCACTAAAAACACTGCCCGGACGTGACGCAACGTGCGTTCCTAGTCCAATTTCGTTGATATACGGCATGTGGTCCCCGGGCGGGTCCCCACACGCGTTGCCAAAAGTTGGGTGCATTTCGGCAAACCACACTGCCACTTGCTGTGCAACCCGGTGGTTTCGGTATGGGCGGAGGGGACCCTCGGTCGTACGTCTCTCCGTCGCATCCGCCAATGTCGCTCATTTTTTTCCACGGGCCACAGTGACCATGTAGGAAACGCACGACAAAATATGTCGCGTTCCGACGCTGTATGGATTTTCTATGATATTCCGCACTCAAAACCACTAAAAACACTGCCCGGACGTGACGCAACGTGCGTTCGTAGTCCGATTTCATTCATCTATGGCGTGCGGTCCCCGGGCGGGTCCCCACACGCGCTGCCAAAAGTTGGGTGCATTCCGGCAAACCGCACTGGTGGTGGCTTCGGTATGGGCGGAGGGGACCCTCGGTCGTACGTCTCTCCGTCGCATCCGCCAAAGTCGCTCATTTTGTTCCACGGGCCACAGTGACCATGCAGAGCACGCACACCAAAATTTGTCGCGTTTCGACGCTGTACGGAATTTCTATCATTTTCCGCGACCGAAACCCCTAAAACACCGCCGGACGTGATGCAACGTCGCTCGTTGTCCGATTTCGTTCATCTTTGGCGCGGCGGTCCCGGCGGGTCCCCACACGCCGCCGCCAAAACTTGGGTGCATTCGCCAAACCGCGACCGAACTTGCTGTGCATCCCGGTGGTTTCGGTATGGACGGGGGGACCTTGGTCGACGCTCTCCGTCGCATCCGCCAAAGTCGCCATTTTTTTCCACGGGCCATAGTGACCATGCAGCACGCGACGCCAAAATTTGTCGCGTTCGACATCAGACGGATTTTCTATGAATTTCCGCACCGAAAACCACTAAAACACTGCCCGGACATGACGCAACATGCGTTCGTAGTCCGATTTCGTTCATATACGGCATGTGGTCCCCGGGCGGGTCCCCACACGCGCTGCCAAAAGTTGGGTGCATTTCGGCAAACCGCACTGCCACTTGCTGTGCAACCCGGTGGTTTCGGTATGGGCCTAGGGGACCCTCGGTCGTACGTCTCTCCGTCGCATCCGACGCTGTATGGATTTTCTATGATTTTCCGCACCGATAACCACTAAAAACACTGCCCGGACGTGACGCAACGTGCGTTCCTAGTCCGATTTCATTCATATACGGCATGTGGTCCCCGGGCGGGTCCCCACACGCGTTGCCAAAAGTTGGGTGCATTTCGGCAAACCGCACTGCCATTTGCTGTGCAACCCTGTGGTTTCCGTATGGGCGGAGGGGACCCTCGGTCGTACGTCTCTCCGTCGCATCCGCCAATGTCGCTCATTTTTTTCCACGGGCCACAGTGACCATGCAGGACACGCACGACAAAATATGTCGCGTTCCAACGCTGTATGGATTTTCTATGATTTTCCGCACCCAAAACCACTAAAAACACTGCCCGGACGTGACGCAACGTGCGTTCGTAGTCCGATTTCGTTCATCTATGGCGTGCAGGTCCCCGGCGGGTCCCCACACGCGCTGCCAAAAGTTGGGTGCATTCCGGCAAACCGCACTTGCGGTGGCTTCGGTATGGGCGGAGGGGACCCTCGGTCGCACGTCTCTCCGTCGCATCCGCCAAAGTCGCTCATTTTGTTCCACGGGCCACAGTGACCATGCAGAGCACGCACACCAAAATTTGTCGCGTTTCGACGCTGTACGGAATTTCTATCATTTTCCGCACCGAAAACCCCTAAAACACTGCCCGAACATGACGCAACGTGCGTTCGTAGTCCGATTTTATTCATCTCTGGCGTGCGGTCCCCGGGCGGGTCCCCACACACGCTGCCAAAAGTTGGGTGCATTCCGGCAAACCGCACTGGCACTTGCTGTGCAACCCGGTGGTTTCGGTATGGGCGGAGGGGACCCTCGGTTGTACGTCTCTTCGTCGTATCCGCCAAAGTTGCTCATTTATTTCCACGGGCCACAGTGACCATGTAGGGCACGCTCGCCAAAATGTGTCGCGTTCCGACGCTCTACGGATTTTCTATGATTTTCCGCATCGAAAACCCCTAAAACACTGCCCGGACATGACGCAACCTGCGTTCGTAGTCCGATTTCGTTCATCTCTAGCGTGCAGTCCCCGGGCGGGTCTCCACACGCGTTGCCAAAACTTGGGTGCATTCCGGCAAACCGCACTGGCACTTGCTCTGCAACCCGGTGGTTTCGGTATGGGTGGAGGGGACCCTCGGTCGTACGTATCTCCGTCGCATCCGCCAAAGTCGCTCATTTTTTTCCACGGGCCACAGTGACCATGCAGGACACGCACGCCAAAATATGTCGCATTCCGACGCTGTATGGATTTTCTATGATTTTCCGCACCGATAACCACTAAAAACTCTTCCCGGACGTGACACAACATGCGTTCCTAGTCCGATTTCGTTCATATACGGCATGCGGTCCCCGGGTGGGTCCCCACACGCTCTAACAAAAGTTGGGTGCATTTCGCAAACCGCGACCGCCACTTGTCAGTGCAACCCGTGGTTTCGGTATGGGCGGAGGGACCCTCGGTCGACGCTCTCCGTCGATCCGCCAAAGTCGCCATTTTTTTCCACGGGCCACAAAGTGACTATGCAGGACACGCGACGACAAAATATGTCGATTCGACGCAGATGGATTTTCTACGATTTTCCGCGACCGAAACCACTAAAACACCGCCGGACGTGACGCAACGTATGCTCAGAGTCCGATTTCGTTCATCTATGGCGTGCGGTCCCCGGGCAGGTCCCCACACGCGCAGCCAAAAGTTGGGTGCATTCCGGCAAACCGCACTGGCGGTGGTTTCGGTATGGGCGGAGGGGACCCTCGGTCGTACGTCTCTCCGTCGCATCCGCCAAAGTCGCTCATTTTGTTCCACGGGCCACAGAGACCATGCAGAGCACGCACACCAAAATTTGTCGCGTTTCGACGCTGTACGGAATTTCTATCATTTTCCGCACCGAAAACCGCTAAAACACTGCCCGAACATGACGCAACGTGCGTTCGTAGTCCGATTTTATTCATCTCTAGCGTGCGGTCCCCGGGCGGGTCCCCACACGTGCTGCCAAAAGTTGGGTGCATTCCGGCAAACCGCACTGGCACTTGTTGTGCAACCCGGTGGTTTCGGTATGGGCGGAGGCGACCCTCGGTCGTACGTCTCTTCGTCGCATCCGCCAAAGTCGCTCATTTATTTCCACGGGCCATAGTGACCATGCAGGGCACGCTCGCCAAAATGTGTCGCGTTCGGACGCTGTACGGATTTTCTATGATTTTCCGCACCGAAAACCCCTAAAACACTGCCCGGACATGACGCAACCTGCGTTCGTAGTCCGATTTCGTTCATCTCTAGCGTGCAGTCCCCGGGCGGGTCCCCACACGCGTTGCCAAAACTTGGGTGCATTCCGCAAACCGCCGCACTTGCTCGCAACCCGGTGGTTTCGGTATGGGTGGAGGGGACCTCGGTCGACGCCTCTCCATCGTGATCCGCCGTCGCCATTTTTTTCCACGGGCCACAAAGTGACTATGCAGGACACACACGCCAAAATATGTTGCATTCCGATGTCAGTATGGATTTTCTATGATTTTCCGCACCGATAACCACTAAAACACTGCCGGACGTGACGCAACATGCGCTCCTAGTCCGATTTCGTTCATATACGGCATGCGGTCGCCGGCGGGTCCCCACACGCCACGACAAAAGTTCGGTGCATTTCGCAAACCGCGACCGCCACTTGTCAGGCAACCCGTGGTTTCGTATGGGCGGATGTAGGATCGAAAGTATGTCTAGAGGGGGGATTAGACTACTTGACAATATAAAATTCAGCCTTTTGACAAAGACAAGTTTTTGGCGATTCACGATAATGATCAAGTCAAGTATCACCCTACACATGCAATTCTAGAGTATAGGCAGCGGAAAGTAAATTGCACATGTAGTAAAGAGAGGTAGAGAAGATCAAACGCAATTTGGAGACACGGAGATTTTTCTCGTGGTTCCGATAGGTGGTGCTATCGCTATTCGACGCTGATGGAGACTTCAACCCACGGAGGGTAACGGCCATGAGAGTCCACGGAGGGCTCCACCCACGAAGGGTCCACGAAGAAGGAACCTTGTCTATGCCATCATGTCCCACGCCCACGGAGGGCTAGCCTTACTGGGTAGATCTTCACGGCAGGCGATCTCCTTGCCCTTACAAACTTCTTGGTTCAACTCCACATCTCGACGGAGGCTCCCAAGCGACACCTAACCAATCTAGGAGGCACCACCTCCAAAAGGTAATAGATGGTGTTGGTGATGATGAACTCCTTGCTCTTGTGCTTCAAATGTTAATCTCCCCAACACTCAACTCTCCTCACCGATTTGGCTGTGGTGGAAGAAAGGATTGAGTGGAAAGCAACTTGGGAAGGCTAGAGATCAAGCTTCATATGGTGGGAGGGAGCAACTTGATCTCAACACAAGGGTAGGTAGTTCCTTCTCGTAAATGTAAGGTAGGAGTGGTAGTTCTTTCGATGGCTCTTCCACGAGTGAAGAGGGGTGGAGGGTATTTATAACCTCCACACAAAATCCAACTGCTACACACATTTGACCAATCTCGGTCGGACCGAAGTTGACAACTCGGTGAGACCGAAAGTTCAAATCATGTGAACGTTGGGATTTTCGTGGGACCGAAAATACAATCTCGGTTAGTCCGATTCGTCTAAAGACAAGAGATTGCCAATCTCGGTGGGACTGACTTCATCATCTCGGTGACACCGATTTGATGATGTATGTTCTGTAAGCTTGGCAACTCAAGTTTCGTGAGACCGAGTTCGAATCGGAAAATCCAAATTTCTAGGGTTTGGCTTTGTGGCTGAGGTGGTTCATCTCGGTGTGACTGGGTTTGGAAAATCAGTGGGACCGAGATTACTTATGAGTGTATATGGAAGTGAAAGTTGCTGATAGTTTAGGAGATGTATCACTAAGCAGTTTGAGCAACCAGATCATCAACATAACCTCATCCCTTTAATAGTATTGGCTTTCCTATGGACTCAATGTGATCTTGGATCACTAAACCAAAATGGAGTCTTGAGCTTTTGCCAATGCTTGCCTTAGCATTTTGAGGGGTCCACTTCTTCAGTCCTTGCCATACCCATATCAATCGAACTTTCTCAAATGATTCTCAAGTAACTATTAGTTCAATGATATATATGTTGTTATTAATTACCAAAACCACCCGGGATTAGTTGCACTTTCAACGGAGGGGACCCTCGGTCGTACGTCTCTCCGTCGCATCCGCCAAAGTCGCTCATTTTTTTCCACGGGCCACAGTGACCATGCAGGACACGCACGACAAAATATGTCGCATTCCGACGCTGTATGGATTTTCTATGATTTTCCGCACCGAAAACCACTAAAAACACTGCCCGGACGTGACGCAACATGCGTTCATAGTCCGATTTCGTTCATCTATGGCGTGCGGTCCCCGGGCAGGTCCCCACACGCGCAGCCAAAAGTTGGGTGCATTCCGGCAAACCGCACTGGCGGTGGTTTCGGTATGGGCGGAGGGGACCCTCGGTCGTACGTCTCTCCATCACATCCGCCAAAGTCGCTCATTTTGTTTCCACGGGCCACAGTGACCATGCAGAGCACGCACACCAAAATTTGTCGCGTTTCGACGCTGTACGGAATTTCTATCATTTTCCGCACCGAAAACCCCCAAAACACTGCCCGGACATGATGCAACGTGCGTTCGTAGTCCGATTTTATTCATCTCTGGCGTGCGGTCCTCTGGCGGGTCCCCACACGCATTGCCAAAAGTTGGGTGCATTCCGGCAAACCGCACTAGCACTTGCTGTGCAACCCGGTGGTTTCGGTATGGGCGAAGGTGACCCTCGGTCGTACGTCTCTCTGTCGCATCCGCCAAAGTCGCTCATTTTTTTCCATGGGCCATAGTGACCATGCAAGGCATGCATGCCAAAATTTGTCGTGTTCCGACGCTGTATGGAATTTCTATGATTTTCCGCACCGAAAACCCCTAAAACACTGCCCGGACGTGACGCAACGTGCGTTTGTTGTCCGATTTCGTTCATCTCTGGCGTGCAGTCCCCGGGCGGGTCCCCATACGCGCTGCCAAAACTTGGGTGCATTCCGACAAACCGCACTGGCACTTGCTGTGCAACTCGGTGGTTTCGGTATGGGCGGAGGGGACCCTCGGTCGTACGTCTCTCCATCGCATCCGCCAAAGTCGCTCATTTTTTTCCACGGGTGACAGTGACCATGCAGAGCCCGCACACCAAAATTTGTCGCGTTTCGACGCTGTACGGATTTTCTATGATTTTCTGCACCGAAAACCACTAAAAACACTGCCCGGACGTGACGCAACATGCTTTCATAGTCCGATTTCGTTCATCTCTGGCGTGCGGTCATCGGGCGGGTCCCGACACGCACTGCCAAAAGTTGGGTGCATTCCGGAAAACCGCACTGGCACTTGCTGTGCAACCCGGTGGTTTCGGTATGGTCGCATCCGCCAAAGTCGCTCATTTATTTCCACGGGCCACAGTGACCATGCAGGGCACGCTCGCCAAAATGTGTTGCGTTCCGATGCTGTACGGATTTTCTATGATTTTCCGCACCGAAAACCACTAAAAACACTGCCCGGACGTGACGCAACATGCGTTCCTAGTCCGATTTTGTTCATCTCTGGCGTGCAGTCCTCTGGCGGGTCCCTACACGCGCTGCCAAAAGCTGGGTGCATTTCGACAAACCGCACTGGCACTTGCTGTGCAAGCCGGTGGTTTCGGTATGGGCGGAGGGGACCCTCGGTCGTACGTCTCTCCATCGCATCCGCCAAAGTCGCTCATTTTTTTCCACGGGTGACAGTGACCATGCAGAGCACGCACACCAAAATTTGTCGCGTTCCGACACTCTACGGATTTTCTATGATTTTCTGCACCGAAAACCACTAAAACACTGCCCGGACATGACGCAACATGCGTTCGTAGTCCGATTTTGTTCATCTCTGGCGTGCGGTCTCCGGGCGGGTCCCCACACGCGCTGCCAAAAGTTGGGTGCATTCCGGCAAACCGCACTGGCACTTGCTGTGCAACCCGGTGGTTTCGGTATGTACGGAGGGGACCCTCGGTCGTATGTCTCTCTGTCGCATCCGCCAAAGTCGCTCATTTTTTTCCACGGGCCACAGTGACCATGCAGGACACGCACGCCAAAATTGGTCGCGTTCCGATGCTGTATGGATTTTCTATGATTTTCCGCACCGAAAACCACTAAAAACAGTGCCCGGACGTGACGCAACGTGCGTTCGTAGTCCGATTTCGTTCATCTATGGCATGCGGTCCCCGGGCGGGTCCCCACACGCGCTGCCAAAAGTTGGGTGCATTCTGGCAAACCGCACTGGCGGTGGTTTCGGTATGGGCGGAGGGGACCCTCGGTCGTACGTCTCTCAGTCGCATCCGCCAAAGTCGCTCATTCTGTTCCACGGGCCACAGTGACCATGCAGAGCATGCACACCAAAATTTGTCGCGTTTCGACGCTGTACGGAATTTCTATCTTTTTCCGCACCGAAAACCCCTAAAACACTGCCCGGACATGACGCAACGTGCGTTCGTAGTCCGATTTTATTCATCTCTGGCGTGCGGTCCCCGGGCAGGTCCGCACACGCGCTGCCAAAAGTTGGGTGCATTCCGGCAAACCGCACTGGCACTTGGTGTGCAACCCGGTGGTTTCGGTATGGGTGGAGGGGACCCTCGGTCGTACGTCTATCCGTTGCATCTGCCAAAGTCGCTCATTTTTTTCCACGGGCCACAGTGACCATGCAGGGCACGCACGACAAAAATTGTCACGTTCCGACGCTGTAAGAATTTTCTATGATTTTCCGCACCGAAAACCCCTAAAACACTAACAGGACGTGACGCAACGTGCGCTCAGAGTCCGATTTTGTACATCTCTAGCGCAGCGATCCGGGCGGTCCCCATACGCTACCCAAAACTTGGGTGCATTTCGACAAACCGCGACGCACTTGCAGTAACTCGGTGGTTTCGGTATGGGCGGAGGGACCCTCGGTCGTCGCGTCTCTCCATCGTGATCCGCCAAAGTCGCCATTTTTTCCACGGGTGACAGTGACCATGTAGGACTCGCACGCCAAAATATGTCGCATTCCGACGCTGTACGGATTTTCTATGATTTTCTGCACCAAAAACCACTAAAAACACTGCCCGGACGTGATGCAACATGCTTTCATAGTCCGATTTCGTTCATCTCTGGCGTGCGGTCACCGTGCGGGTCCCGACACGCACTGCCAAAAGTTGGGTGCATTCCGGCAAACCGCACTGGCACTTGCTGTGCAACCCGGTGGTTTCGGTATGGGCGGAGCGGACCTTCGGTCGTACGTCTCTTCGTCCCATCCGCCAAAGTCGCTCATTTATTTCCATGGGCCACAGTGACCATGCAGGACACGCACGCCAAAATGTGTCGCGTTCAGACGCTGTACGGATTTTCTATGATTTTCTGCACCGAAAACCACTAAAAACACTACCCGGACGTGACGCAACATGCGTTCGTAGTCCGATTTTGTTCATCTCTAGCGTGCGGTCCTCTGGCGGGTCCCCACACGTGCTGCCAAAACTTGGGTGCATTCGGGCAAACCGCACTGGAACTTGCTCTGCATCCCGGTGGTTTAGGTATGGACGGTGGGGAACCTCGGTCGTACGTCTCTCCGTCGCATCCACCAAAGTGGCTCATTTTTTTTTCCACGGGCCACAGTGACCATGCAGAGCACGCACGCCAAAATTTGTCGTGTTCCGACACTGTACGGATTTTCTATGATTTTCCGCACCTAAAACCACTAAAACACTGCCCGGACATGACGCAACATGCGTTTGTAGTCCGATTTCGTTCATCTCTGGCGTGCGGTCCCCGGGCGGGTCCCCACTCGCGCTGCCAAAAGTTGGGTGCATTCCGCAAACCGCGACTGCACTTGTCAGTGCAACCCGGTGGTTTCAGATGGGCGGAGGGGACCCTCGGTCGTACGTCTCTCCGTCGCATAGGCCAAAGTCGCTCATTTTTTTCCACGGGCCACAGTGACCATGCAGGACACGCACACCAAAATATGTCGCATTCGACGCTGTACGGATTTTCTATGATTTTTCCGCACCGAAAACCACTAAAAACACTGCCCGGATGTTACACAACGTGCGTTCCTAGTCCGATTTCGTTCATCTATGGCATGCGGTCACCGGGTGGGTCCCCACATGCGCTGCCAAAAGTTGGGTGCATTCCAGCAAACCGCACTGGCACTTGCTGTGCAACCCGGTGGTTTCGGTATGGGCGGAGGGGACCATCGGTCGTACGTCTCTTCGTCGCATCCGCCAAAGTCGCTCATTGTTTCCACGGGCCACAGTGACCATGCAGGGCACGCACACCAAAATATGTCGCGTTCCGACGTTTTATGGATTTTCTATGATTTTCCGCACCGAAAACCAATAAAAACACTGCCCGGATGTGACGCAACATGCGTTCGTAGTCCGATTTCGTTCATCTCTGGCGTGCGGTCCCCGGGCGGGTCCCCACATGCGCCGCCAAAAGTTTAGTGCATTCTAGTAGACCGCACTGGCATTTGCTGTGCAACCCGGTGGTTTCTGTATGGGCGGAGGGGACCCTCGGTCGTACGTCTCGCCGTCGCATCCGCCAAAGTCGCTCATTTTTTTCACGGGCCATAGTGACAATGCAGAGCACGCACGCCATAATTTGTCACGTTCCGACGCTGTACGGATTTTCTATGATTTTCCGCACCGAAAACCCCTAAAACACTGCCCGGACGTGACGCAATGTGCGTTCGTAGTCCGATGTCGTTCATCTCTGGTGTGCGGTCCCCGGGCAGGTCCCCACACGCGCTGCCAAAAGTTGGGTGCATTCCGGCAAACCGCACTGGCACTTGCTGTGCATCCCGGTGGTTTCGGTATGGGCGAAGGGGACCCTCGGTCGTATGTCTCTCCGTCGCATCCTCCAAAGTCGCTCATTTTTTTCCACGGGCCACAGTGACCATGCAGGGCACGCACGCCAAAATTTGTCGTGTTCCGATGCTGTATGGATTTTCTATAATTTTCTGCACAAAAAACCCTTAAAACACTACCCGAACGTGACGCAATGTGCGTTCGTAGTCCAATTTCGTTCACCTCTGGCGTACGGTCCCCGGGTGGATCCCCAGGCCGCTGCCAAAAGTTGGGTGCATTCAAGGAAACCGGATTGGCACTTGCTGCGCAACCCCGGTGGTTTCGGTATGGGCGGAGGGGACCCTCGGTCGTACGTCTCTCCATCGCATCCGCCAAAGTTGCTCATTTTTTTCCACGGGCCACAGTGACCATGCAGGGCACGCACGCCAAAATTTGCTGCGTTCCGACGCTTTATGGATTTTCTATAATTTTCCGCACTGAACCACTAAAACACTGCCCGGACGTGACGCAACGTGCGTTTGTAGTCCGATTTCGTTCATCTCTGGCGTGCGGTCCCCAGGCCGGTCCCCACACGCGCTGCCAAAAGTTTGGTGCATTCCGGTAAACTGCACTGGCACTTGCTGTGCAACCCGGTGGTTTCGGTATGGGCGGAGGGGACCCTCGGTCGTACATCTCTCCGTCGCATCCGCCAAAGTCGCTCATTTTTTTCCACAGGCCACAGTGACCATGCAGGACACGCACGCCAAAATATGTCACGTTCCGACGTTGTACGGATTTTCTATGATTTTCCGCACCGAAAACCACTAAAACACTGCCCGGACGTGACGCAACCTGCGTTCGTAGTCCGATTTTGTTCATCTCTGGCGTGCGGTCCCCGGGCGGGTCCCCACACGCGCTGCCAAAAGTTGCGGTGCATTCCGGCAAACCGCACTAGCACTTGCTGTGTAACCCGGTGGTTTTGGTACGGGCGGAGTGGACCCTCGGTCGTACGTCTCTCCATCGCATCCGCCAAAGGCGCTAATTTTTTACCACGGGACACAGTGACCATGCAGGGCACGCACGCCAAAATTTGTCGTGTTCCGACGCTGTACGGATTTTCTATGATTTGCCGCACAGAAAACCACTAAAACATTGCCCGGGTGTGACGCAACGTGCGTTCATAGTCCGATTTCGTTCATCTCTGGCGCGCGGTCCCCGGGCAGGTCCCCACACGCGCTGCCAAAAGTTGGTTGCATTCCGGCAAACCGCACTGAAACTTGCTGTGCAACCCGGTGGTTTCGGTGTGGGCGGAGGGGACCCTCGATCGTACGTCTCTCCGTCGCATCCGCCAAAGTCGCTAATTTTTTTCCACGGGCCACAGTGACCATGCAGGACACGCACGCCAAAAATTGTCGCGTTCCGACGCTGTAAGGATTTTCTATGATTTTCCGCACCGAAAACCCCTAAAACACTGCCTCGACATGACGCAACGTTTGTTCGTAGTCCAATTTCATTCATCTCTGGCGTGTGGTCCCCGGGCGGGTCCCCACACGCGCTGCCAAAAGTTGGGTGCATTCCGGCAAACCGCACTGGCAATTGCTGTGCAACCCGGTGGTTTCGGTATGGGCGGAGGGGACACTCGGTCGTACGTCTCTCCGTCGCATCTGCCAAAGTCGCTCATTTTTTTCCACGGGCCACAGTTACCATGCAGGACACGCATGCCAAAATATGTCGCATTCCGACGTTGTACGGATTTTCTATGATTTTCCGCACCAAAAACCACTAAAAACACTGCCTGGACATGATGCAACGTTCGTTTGTAGTCTGATTTCGTTCATCTATGGCGTGCGGTCCCCGGGCTGGTCCCCACACGCGTTGCCAAAAGTTGGGTGCATTCCAGCAAGCCGCACTGGCACTTGCTGTGCAACCCGGTGGTTTTGGTATGGGCGGAGGGACCCTCGGTCGTACGTCTCTCCGTCGCATCCGCCAAAGTCGCTCATTTTTTTCCACGGGCCACGGTGACCATGCAGAGCACGCACACCAAAATTTGTCGCATTCCGACGCTGTCTGGAATTTCTATGATTTTCCACACCGAAAACCCCTAAAACACTGCCCGGACATGATGCAACGTGCGTTCGTATTCCGATTTTATTCATCTCTGGCATGCGGTCCCCGGGCGGGTCCCCACACGCGCTGCCAAAAGATAGGTGCATTCCGGCAAACCGCACTGGCACTTGCTGTGCAACCCGGTGGTTTTAGTATGGGCGGAGGGGACGCTCGGTCGTACGTCTCTCCGTCGCATCCGCCAAAGTCACTCATTTTTTTCCACGGGCCACAGTGACCATGCAGGGCACGCACGCCAAAATTTGTCGCGTTCCGACGCTGTAAGGATTTTCTATGATTTTCCGCACCGAAAACCCCTAAAACACTAACCGGACGTGACGCAACGTGCGTTCGTAGTCCGATTGTGTTCATCTCTAGCGTGCAGTCCCCGGACGGGTCCCCACACGCACTGCCAAAACTTTGGTGCATTCCGGCAAACCGCACTAGCACTTGCTGTGCAACCCGATGGTTTCGGTATGGGCGGAGGGGACCCTTGGTCGTACATCTCTCCATCGCATCCGCCAAAGTCGCTCATTTTTTTCCACGGGCCACAGTGACCATGTGTAACGCCCCGGATTCGATGCGCCAGGTGTCGCTAGTTATTCGCCGTCGTTGCCATGTCATTTGCTTGCGTGTTGCACTTTGCCATGTCATCATCTGCATTTCATACCATGTCATCATGTGCATTTCATTTTGCATACGTGTTCGTCTCATGCATCCGAGCTCTTTCCCGGTTGTCCGTTTTGCAATCCGGCACTCCTATGTTCCCCGGTGTCCCCTTTTGTCTCTTGTTGTGTGCGGGCGTTAAACTTTCTCAGAATGGCCCGAGGTTTTCCAAGCGGTCTTGGTATAGCACCGATAGACCGCCTGTCAAGTTTCGTGCCATTTGGAGTCTGTTTGATACTCCAACTGTTAACCGGGTAACCGCAAAGCCCACTTTGACTTGCAGCCCAACACCCCTTCCAAAGTGGCCCAAAACCCAGCAAACTCCCCTCCATGCTCTCGGTCGTTCGATCACGATCGCGTGGCCGAAAACCGCTCCTCATTTGGACCCTCCTAGCTCCCTCTACCTATAAAAACTAGACCTCCCCCGAAATTTTTGGGTCATTCTACCCTAACCCTAGCAATTCCCCTCCGCGTCGCGCCGGACAAAGCCCGCGCCGCCGCCCTCGGCCAACCGCAGCGCGACACGTCCACGTCGCCGGCCCCTCTCTCTCCTCCGCCAGCCCGGCCCGTGGTGCCGGATCGGGCACGCGGGCCCATCCGCCGCCGCCCGGCTCCCGCTGAGCCCGCTCCGCCGACCGCTCTCCCGCTCGTCGCCCTTTGTCCTCCGACCCGGCGCCGCCGCCAGAGCCCGGCCCCGCCGCCGCCGGAGCTGCGCCACGCCGGTCGCCGGCACCTCCTTGCGCGCCGCCCGAGCCCCCCCGTGCCCGATCCGGGTCCAGCCACCAACTGGCAGGCTGGGCCCGATCCGCCTCTTCCGCCTTGCCTGCCTGCCGCCTCGCCGACCCTTCCCTCGACGCCGGCGAGCTCGAGCTGCCGGTGCCGTGCCGCCCGCACCGCGGCCACGTGGGCCCCAGCCTCCTCTCGTGGGCCCGGCCTCCTTCATCCGGCCCAGCCCAAGACTCCCACCGCCGGCCTGCCTCCTCCTCTGATATGGGCCGAGCCCGATGGGTGAGCCCGCATATCCCCCGCCCCGTGCACACTTTAGCTAAGATGCGCTCACTTCTTTTTATTTTTCCGGAAAAATGACTAAGTCCCCGTTTCTGGGTAATTTTCATGCCATGTTCATGCCATCACATCTCTGCATCCGTAGCTCCGTTTCGTGCGTATAATATGTCAAATTGTTCGCATCGACGAGTACTTCATTTCATTCCATTGCATCACTTTCATTTGAGCTCATCCTGATGCCCGAAATGCTGTTGGAAAAGTGCATGTTGCTGTTAATCTGCTGAAACTGTTATAACTTGCTCATTTGTCATTTTTGCCATGACTGATGTGTGCATCCTATGAGGTTGATGTCTACATGTGTATTGATCTATGCTATGCCATCTTTCAAGAGGTGCAAACCATGTATTTTTGTGAGTTGTGTGCTGAGTGCATCAAGCTTGTTAAGTAGTGTACTTGCTGCCGCTGTTTTCCTGGCAGATTCTGTTATATTTTGTTGCTATGTAAACATGCTTCTACTAATCATTATATGCATAATCTGGAGATGTTCTATAAACATATTTTGATCTACCTGTCTTGCTCTATTAATTCATGCCCTTGGTTGCAATTATAGCCTGCTGGAACATGTTGTTATCTTGCCTCAAAGTTGCTTGAAAATGTTGCTGTCAGCCTGTTAACATTAAGTTCACTAGTTCCCATGTGTTTTGCTAGTGATCCATGCATCCTATGAACTTGCTCTTGCCATGTATAGCTTCATAAGCATGCCTTCTTACTGTTGGTTGCCTTGCCATGCCATGTATTGCTCTGTGGTGAGTGGTTCAAGCTCACCAACATGCCTACTTATTGTTGTTTCTGCCATGTATGAATCTGTCATATAATTTGCCATGTTTACATGGGTGCCATCATATTTTCTGATCCTTTTTGGCTCATGGTCAGTAAGGACTTTTGATCTATGCAATTAGTAGATTCATTCCATGCCTTTTTTTGCCATGATATGTTGCTGTAACATGTTGTTTGATAGCTCTCAACATTGCAACCTGATGTTATCTCTGCTAAAGTCTGAAACTGTTATTATTTGCAATCTTTCCATGTCTTTTTGAGCATGATCTAGTGATTTCTGGAGATAGCTCAGTGTTCATGTTTTGTTATGCTTTACCAGTACTTCATGCCCATGCCTTTTGTTATTATGTTGAGATGCTGGAGCATGTTGTTTTGATGCTTGCAATATTCCTAGTTGCTGTTATGGACAAATTGTTGTTATGACGTATAGTGTGTGTGTGTGTTGAACCGTTGCTCCATTTTGAGTGTGCTCTATATGAAACTTGCTTGTTTTTGCATGTAGTTCCATATTATCATGTTGCATCCTTGTTTTTGTGTGTTTGCTTGATGTTTGTATGCATTTTGCATCAATGCCATGTTTAACTTGTTTTGCTCATATCTTCTAGGCCGTAGCTCCGAATCTAATGAACTTTATATGTAACTTGACTAGAATATCGTGTAGATCATCGTGGTGCATCTTAACTTGTTGTTTAACAACGTGAACATAATGTTTATTCAGTTCTGAACCAATTTCGAAATTTGCATATGAGGACTTACCGGAATTGTTATATGTTGTTTCCGACCTCATTTAAACTTGCCTTGATGTGTTGTTCTTGTTTGCATCATATCTTGCCATGAGTAGCTTCATGTAGCTTTGTCATGCATCATGCTTGTTGTGCATCATGTCTTGGCTATGTGTGGTGTGTTTACCATGTTGTGTGCTTCTTCTCGATAGTTCCTGTTTCGTTGCGATCGTGAGGATGCGTTCGTCTCTGTGTGGTTCGTCTTCGTGGCTTCATCTTCTTCATGGACTCGTTCTTCTTCCTTGCGGGATTTCAGGCAAGATGACCGCTACCATGGATCTCACTACTATCATTGCTATGTTAGTTGCTTCGTTCTATCGCTATGCTGCGTTACCTATCTTTTGCTCATCAAGCCTCCCAAATTGCCATGAACCTCTAACCTTTGACACCATTCCTAGCAAACCGTTGATTGGCTATGTTACCGCTTTGCTCAGCCCCTCTTATAGCGTTGCTAGCTGCAGGTGAAGTTGAAGATTCCTCCATGGTGGACAGGATTTTGGTTGGGATATCACAATATCTCTTATATTATTAATGCATCTATATATTTTGTAAAGGGTGGAAGGCTCGGCCTTATGCCTGGTGTTTTGTTCCACTCTTGCCGCCCTAGTTTCCGTCATACCGGTGTTATGTTCCCGGAATTTGCGTTCCTAACGCTTCGGGTGATTTATGGGACCCCCGACGGTTCGCTTTGAATAAAACATGTCCAGCAAGGCCCAACCTTGGTTTTACCATTTGCCTCACCACCACCTACCTTTTCCCTTGGGAGTAATTAACCCAAGGGTCATCTTTATTTTAGCCCCCCCCGGGCCAGTGCTTGTCTAAGTGTTGGTCCGAATCGAGCAGATCATGGGCCACCTCGGGGAAACTCGAAGTCTGGTTTTACTCGTAGCTTGACTTATCCGGTGTTGCCCTGCGAACGAGATATGTGCAGCTCCTATCGGGATTGTCGGCACATCGGGCGGCTTTGCTGTCTTGTTTTACCATTGTCGAAATGTCTTGTAAACCGGGATTCCGAGACTGATCGGGTCTTCCTGGGAGAAGGTCTATTCCTTCGTTGATCGCGAGAGCTTGTCATGGGATAAGTTGGGACACCCCTGCAGGGTATAAACTTTTGAGAGCCGTGTCCGCGGTTATGTGGCAGATGGGAATTTGGTAATGTCCGGTTGTAGATAACTTGACACCAGATCCAAATTAAAACGCATCAACCGTGTGTGTAGCCGTGATGGTCTCTTCTCGGTGGAGTCCGGGAAGTGAACACGGTTTCTGGGTTATGTTTAACGTAAGTAGGAGTTCAGGATCACTTCTTGATCATTGCTAGCTTCACGACCGTTCCTTTGCTTCTCTTCTCGCTCTCATTTGCATATGTTAGCCACCATACTTGCTTAGCCACTGCTGCAACCTCACCACTTTACCCCTTCCTTCCCCATTAAGCTTTGCTAGTCTTGATACCCATGGTAATGGGATTGCTGAGTCCTCGTGGCTCACAGATTACTACAATAACAGTTGCAGGTACAGGTTATGCGATGATCATGAGGCGAGAGCGATGCTTGCTTGCTTGAGTTCTTCTTCTGCTTCTTCTTCGATCAGGGGATAGGTTCCAGGTCGGCAGCCTGGGCTAGCAGGTTGGATGTTGTTTGAGTTTCTGTTTATGATTCATCCATAGTCGGATGGTGCTCTTATGTAATATGATGTTGTATTCATGTGGCATTGTATGCCCCTTGTATGTATCCCCACTATTATGTAATGTTGATGTAATGATATCCACCTTGCAAAAGCGTTCCAATATGCGGGTCTATCCTTGGTGGGACCTTCGAGTTCCTTTTGGATAGGGTCGCATATTGGGCGTGACAAGTTGGTATCAGAGCCTCGACCGACCTTAGGAGCCCCCTTGATTGATCGTGTAGTTTGGCCGTTGTTGTGTTTAGAAGAAAACTGTGTTCGGAGTCTAGTTATATCGGAGAGTAGAAATTCCTTTTTACTCCTCTGCCCCTTCGTCGCTCTGGTAAGGAATCTTGACGTAGGTGTTTTGAATTACTCCTCTTCCCCTTCAAATTTTCTTTAGGTTCATGTAGTTGGTTTTTCGATCGTTGTTCCCCAGCTCTTTTATCCGGTGCATTTCTCGTCAAGTTGACTCGAGCCTCTTCATCGTTGCCAAGTTTAATCCTTGGTTGTTTTCTTTTCCCACCCACCCACCCTTCTTCCTCTCGGAACCGGAGTTCGTAATTGAGTATCCATCCTACTCGTGCAAAGTCTTTGTTTTCTTTCCTCAATGAATTCAACCGGTGTTTTCTCTTCAAGATATTCATCGGTTTCCCTCTCCAAGTTGCCTTTGTTTTCCCGCCCTCCCACCCTCTTCTTCCCGGAGTCTGAGTCTCTTTCGACCATCTATTTCATTCGTGTGGAGTCTCTTTAGTCTTCCCTCAATCATTTCAACTGGTGAATTCTTCTCTCATTCGTCATTCTTCATCTCTTTTTCTTCTCCGATGGACTCAATTCAAGTTTTTCGGGTTGATCTTATTCTCTTCCTTCGATCAAGTGTTTTCCCTGCTCGTTCTCCTCTCGCCAGTTTATCCTTCCGGAGTCATCAAGACATCTCAGGAGATTTGTCTGTGTTTGAATTAATTCGAGGTTGTCACCTCATTCAAATATTTCAATTATTCCGGTGCATCATCTATCTGTTCAACAATCCTTTTCAACGGTGTTTTCTCGTTAGTGGGACCTAACCCACACGTCTTTTCCCAGGATCTTACCTGACTCTTCTAATTCCCCCGGAGTTATTCTCAAATTCTTGTCAATCGTGACGTAAGAATGAATTTCATCAGTCAGATGGCTTTTCCAAGATCGATTTCAAATCATTTCATTATTGGCTCAACCTCTTCGCTTTTCGTTCCCCCGGAGTGCCTTAGCAATTTTGGTGGTGTTTTCCGTCGTCATTTAAATATTGAAGAAGAGTTTTTCTTCTAAATCTTGTCCGTTCTTCTGAAGATTCATGGTTCTAGCTTCATTTTATCCTCTCATATTATTCGGTTTGTCAGATATTCCTTTTCTTACCCATCCGGAGCATGTCAGGAGTTGTTTTTCCATTTCTTTCACCGGAGACCATCATTCCAGTTATCGTTCTCTATTTATCCCGGCGCTTCGTTCAAGTGTTCTTTAATCAGCTGATGCTCTCTTTGCTCATTTGCATCTAAATCCCCTCTAGCATATATGCTCTTCTAATTCTTCCCGGTGATTCATTCTCTTCCATCAGTCATTTTCGAATTCTCACGGTGGTTCTTTCAGATTCTTTTTCCTTGATTATCTTTTTAATCCATTCGTTCTTTTCAATCCTACCGGTGGTTCTTGAAGACCTTCTCAAGTTTGCGATATGTCACTTCTCAATCCTTTTTCAAGAAGAATAAGTAATATGCAAAATCCATTGCTTGTCATCAATTTGATTTGATGAAGGATAAGCATACAATAAATCTTATTCTTATTTCGTCCAAGTGAGTAATCCCTTTTCTTCGGAGTTTGTTCTTCATGAATAAATTCTAGTTCCAAGTGTTTTCATCTTTTCTTTTCCGGAGTTAATATTTCCTCGGTCTTTTCGTCGGAACCTTCCATCTAAATCATCGCAAGGCTCATCTTATTCTTTCATCCTTCATTTTATCTCATCATCTTTTTTTCTACGGAGTTCTTCATGCTGGTTCTTCATGAGACAATTCTTTCTACAAGAGTTCATCAAGTACCATTCCATCCTCTCAAGTTCGTGTTCTATTCCTCCGTATTTAAACCGGAGTGCTGCCTAAATCCTTTCAGTCTTATTCGTTTCTTTTCTCATTCTAACAACTCAGGTTAGAACGAGTTGTTTCATAGTCTATCTGAATTCGTGAGCTTTCGATTCGTCATCCTCGTCGTTCCTCTCTTATTCTCGAGTGCTCTCGATTCTTTGCTTCTTCTCTTGAGTTCTTCTTTCGCCTCATCCTTTTTTTCCCTTCTGTCTCGGTCCTAATATCTCGGGACGAGATCTCTTGTTAGTGGAGGAGTGTTGTAACGCCTCGGATTCGATGCGCCAGGTATCCGCCAGTTATTCGCCGTCGCTGCCATGTCATTTGCTTGCGTGTTGCACTTTGCCATGTCATCATCTGCATTTCATATCATGTCATCATGTGCATTTCATTTTGCATACGTGTTCGTCTCATGCATCCGAGCTCTTTCCCCGTTGTCCGTTTTGCAATCCGGCACTCCTATGTTCCCCGGCGTCCCCTTTTGTCTCTCGTTGTGTGCAGGCGTTAAACTTTCACGGAATGGCCCAAGGTTTGCCAAGCGGTCTTGGTATAGCACCGGTAGACCGCCTGTCAAGTTTCGTGCCATTTGGAGTCCGTTTGATACTCCAACGGTTAACCGGGTAACCGCAAAGCCCTCTTTGACTTGCAGCCCAACACCCCTTCCAAAGTGGCCCAAAAACCAGCAAACTCCCCTCCATGCTCTCGGTCGTTCGATCATGATCGCGTGGCCGAAAACCGCTCCTCATTTGGACTCTCCTAGCTCCCTTTACCTATAAAAACTAGACCTCCCCCGAAATTTTCGGGTCATTCTACCCTAACCATAGCAATTCCCCTCCGCGCCGCGCCGGACATGTCCGTCCGCACCGGACAAAGCCCGCGCCGCCGCCCTCGGCCAACCGCAGCGCGACACGTCGTCATCGCCGGCCCCTCTCTCTCCTCCGCCTCCTCGCCGTGCCGCCCGAGCCCCGCCGTGCCCCGATCCGGTGTCCAGCCACCAGATCCGGCAGGCCTGGGCCCGGATCCGCCTCCTCCGCCCGCCCTGCGCTGCCGCCTCGCCGACCCTTCCCTTGACGCCGGCGAGCTCGAGCTGCCGGTGCCGCGCCTCCCGCACCGCGGCCACGTGGGCCCCGGCCTCCTCTCGTGGGTCCGGCCTGCTTCATCCGGCCCAGCCCAAGACTCCCACCGCCGGCCTGCCTCCTCCTCTGCAATGGGCCGAGCCCGATGGGTGAGCCCGCATATCCCCCGCCCCGTGCACACTTTAGCTAAGATGCGCTCACTTCGTTTTATTTTTCCGGAAAAATGACTAAGTCCCCGTTTCTGGGTAATTCTCATGCCATGTTCATGCCATCACATCTCTGCATCCGTAGCTCCGTTTCGTGCGTGTAATATGTCAAATTGTTCAACTCGACGAGTACTTCATTTCATTCCATTGCATCATTTTCATTTGAGCTCATCTTGATGCCCGAAATGTTGTTGGAAGAGTGCATGGTGCTGTTAATATGCTGAAACTGTTATAACTTGCTCATTTGTCATTTTTGCCATGATTGATGTGTGCATCCTATGAGGTTGATGTTTACATGTGTATTGATCTATGCTATGCCATCTTTCAAGAGGTGCAAACCATGTATTTTTGTGAGTTGTGTGCTGAGTGCATCAAGCTTGTTAAGTAGTGTACTTGTTGTTGCTGTTTTCCTGGCAGATTCTGTTATATTTTGTTGCTATGTAAACATGCTTCTACTAATCATTCTATGCATAATCTGGAGATGTTCTATAAACATGTTTTGATCTACATGTCTTTCTATATTCATTAATGCCCTTGGTTGCAATTATAGCCTGATGGAACATGTTGTTATCTTGCCTCAAAGTTACTTGAAAATGTTGCTGTCAGCCTGTTAACATTAAGTTCACTAGTTCCCATGTGTTTTGCTAGTGATCCGTGCATCCTATGAACTTTCTCTTGTCATGTATAGCTTCATAAACATGCCTTCTTACTGTTGGTTGCCTTGCCATGCCATGTATTGCTCTGTGGTGAGTGGTTCAAGCTCACCAACATGCCTACTTATTGTTGTTTCGGCCATGTATGAATCTGTCATATAATTTGCCATGTTTACATGGGTGCCATCATATTTTCTGATCCTTTTTGGCTCATGGTCAGTAAGGGACTTTTGATCTATGCAATTAGTAGATTCATGCCATGCCTTTGTTTGCCATGATATGTTGCTGTAACATGTTGTTTGATAGCTCTTAATATTGCAACCTGATGTTATTTCTGCGAAAGTCTGAAACTGTTATTATTTGCAATCTTTCCATGTCTTTTTGAGCATGATCTAGTGATTTCTGGAGAAAGCTCAGTGTTCATGTATTGTTATGCTTTACCAGTACTTCATGCCCATGCCTTTTGTTATTATGTTGAGATGCTGGAGCATGTTGTTTTGATGCTTGCAGTATGCCTAGTTGCTGTTATGGATAGATTGTTGTTATGACGTATAGTGTGTGTGTGTTGAACCGTTGCTCCGTTTTGAGTGTGCTCTATATGAAACTTGCTTGTTTTTGCATGTAGTTCCATATTATCATGTTGCATCCTTGTTTTGGTGTGTTTGCTTGATGTTTGTATGCATTTTGCATCAATGCCATGTCTAACTTGTTTTGCTCATATCTTCTAGGCCGTAGCTCCGAATCTAATGAACTTTATATGTAACTTGACTAGAATCTCATGTAGATCATCGTGGTGCACCTTAACTTGCTGTTTAACAACGTGAACATAATGTTTATTCAGTTCTGGACCAATTTCGAAATTTGCATATGAGGACTTACTGGAATTGTTATATGTTGTTTCCGGCCTCATTTAAACTTACCTTGATGTGTTGTTCTTGTTTGCATCATATCTTGCCATGAGTAGCTTCATGTAGCTTTGTCATGCATCATGCTTGTTGTGCATCATGTCTTGGCTATGTGTGGTGTGTTTACCATGTTGTGTGCTTCTTCTCGATAGTTCCCGTTTTTTTGCGATCGTGAGGATGCGTTCGTCTACGAGTGGTTCGTCTTCGTGGCTTCATCTTCTTCATGGACTCGTTCTTTTTCCTTGCAGGATTTTAGGCAAGATGACCGCTACCCTGGATCTCACTACTATCATTGCTACGCTAGTTGCTTCGTTCTATCGCTATGCTGCGTTACCTATCTTTTGCTCATCAAGCCTCCCAAATTGCCATGAACCTCTAACCTTTGACACCATTCCTAGCAAACCGTTGATTGGCTATGTTACCGCTTTGCTCATCCCCTCTTATAGCGTTGCTAGCTGCAGGTGAAGTTGAAGATTCCTCCATGGTGGACAGGATTTTGGTTGGGATATCACAATATCTCTTATATTATTAACGCATCTATATATTTAGTAAAGGGTGGAAGGCTCGGCCTTATGCCTGGTGTTTTGTTCCACTCTTGCCACCCTAGTTTCCGTCATACCAGTGTTATTTTCCCGGAATTTGCATTCCTAACGCGGCCGGGTGATTTATGGGACCCCCCTGACAGTTCGCTTTGAATAAAACTTGTCCAGCAAGGCCCAACCTTGGTTTTACCATTTGCCTCACCACCACCTACCTTTTCCCTTGGAAGTAATTAACCCAAGGTTCATCTTTATTTTAGCCCCCCCGGGCCAGTGCTTGTCTAAGTGTTGGTCTGGCGAGCAGATCAGGGGCCACCTCGGGGAAACTCAAAGTCTGGTTTTACTCGTAGCTTGACTTATCCGGTGTTGCCCTGCGAACGAGATATGTGCAGCTCCTATCGGGATTGTCGGCACATCGGGCGGCTTTGCTGTCTTGTTTTACCATTGTCGAAATGTCTTACAAACCGGGATTCCGAGACTGATCGGGTCTTCCTGGGAGAAGGTCTATTCCTTCGTTGATCACGAGAGCTTGTCATGGGCAAAGTTGGGACACCCCTGCAGGGTATAAACTTTGGAGAGCCATGCCCGCGTTTACGTGGCAGATGGGAATTTGTTAATGTCCGGTTGTAGAAAACTTGACACCAGATCCGAATTAAAATGCATCAACCGTGTGTGTAGCCGTCATGGTCTCTTCTCGGTGGAGTCCAGGAAGTGAACATGGTTTCTGGGTTATGTTTGACGTAAGTAGGAGTTCAGGATCATTTCTTGATCATTGCTAGCTTCACGACCGTTCCTTTGCTTCTCTTCTCGCTCTCATTTGCATATGTTAGCCGCCATACTTGCTTAGCCGCTGCTGCAACCTCACCACTTTACCCCTTCCTTCCCCATTAAGCATCCCTAGTCTTCATACCCATGGTAATGGGATTGCTGAGTCCTCGTGGCTCACAGATTACTACAACAACAGTTGCAGGTACAGGTTATACGATGATCATGACGCGAGAGCGATGCTTGCTTGCTTGAGTTCTTCTTCTGCTTCTTCTTTGATCAGGGGATAGGTTCCATGTCGGCAACCTTGGCTAGCAGGGTGGATGTTGTTTGAGTTTCAGTTTATGATTCATCCGTAGTCGGATGGTGCTCTTATGTAATATGATGTTGTATTCATGTGGCATTGTATGCCCCTTGTATATATCCCCACTATTATGTAATGTTGATGTAATGATATCCACCTTGCAAAAGCGTTCCAATATGCGGGTCTATCCTTGGTGGGACCTTCGAGTTCCATTTGGATAGGGTCGCATATTGGGCGTGACACCATGCAGGACACGCACGCCAAAATATGTCGCATTCCGACGCTGTACGGATTTTCTATGATTTTCCGCACCGAAAACCACTAAAAACACTGCCCGGACGTGATGCAACGTGCTTTCGTAGTCCGATTTCGTTCATCTCTGGCGTGCGGTCACCGGGCGGGTCCCCACACGCGCTGCCAAAAGTTGGGTGCATTCCGGCAAACCGCACTGGCACTTGCTGTGCAACCCGGTGGTTTCGGTATGGGCGGAGGGGACCCTCGGTCGTACGTCTCTTCGTCGCATCCGCCAAAGTCGCTCATTTATTTCCACGGGCCACAGTGACCATGCAGGACACGCACGCCAAAATGTGTCGCGTTCCGACGCTATACGGATTTCCTATGATTTTACACACCAAAAACCACTAAAAACACTGCCCGGACGTGACGCAACATGCGTTCGTAGTCCGATTTTGTTCATCTCTGGCGTGCGGTCCCCTGGCGGGTCCCCACACGCGCTGCCAAAAGTTGGGTGCATTCCGGCAAAGCGCACTGGCACTTTCTGTGCAACCCGGTGGTTTCGGTATGGGCGGAGGGGACCCTCGGTCGTACGTCTCTCCGTCGCATCCGCCAAAGTCGCTCTTTTTTTTCCACGGGCCATAGTGACCATGCAGGGCACGCATGCCAAAATTTGTTGCGTTCCAACACTGTACGGATTTGCTATGATTTTCCGCACCGAAAACCACTAAAACACTGCCCAGACGTGACGCAACATCCGTTCATAGTCCGATTTCGTTCATCTCTGGCGTGCGGTCCCCGGGCGGGTCCTCACACGCGCTGCCAAAAGTTGGGTGCATTCCGGCAAACCGCACTGGCACTTGCTGTGCAACCCGGTGGTTTCGGTATGTACAGGGGCAAACCTCAGTTGTATGTCTCTCTGTTGCATCTGCCAAAGTCGCTCATTTTTTTCCACGGGCCACAGTGACCATGCAGGACACGCACGCCAAAATTTGTCACGTTCCGACACTATACGGATTTTCTATGATTTTCCGCACCGAAAACTTCTAAAACACTGCCCGGACGTGACGCAACGTGCGTTCGTAGTCCGATTTCATTCATCTCTGGCATGCGGTCCCCAGGCGGGTCCCCGCATGCGCTGCCAAAAGTTGGGTGCATTCCGGCAAACCACACTGGCAATTGCTGTGCAACCCGACGGTTTCGGTATGGGCAGAGGGGACCCTCGGTCGTAGGTCTCTCCGTCGCATCTGCCAAAGTCGCTCATTTTTTTCCACGGGCCACGGTGACCATGCAGGACACGCACGCCAAAATTTGTCGCGTTCAGATGCTGTAAGGATTTTCTATGATTTTCCGTACCGAAAACCCCTAAAACACTGCCCGGACGTGACGCAATGTGCATTCATAGTCCGATTTCGTTCATCTCTAGCGTGCAGTCCCCGGGCGGGTCCCCACGCGCGCTGCCAAAACTTGGGTGCATTCGGGCAAACCGCACTGGCACTTGCTGTGCAACCAGATGGTTTCGGTATGGGCGATGGGAACCTCGGTCGTACGTCTCTCCGTCGCATCCGCCAAAGTCGCTCATTTTCTTTCCGCGGGCCACAGTGACCATGTAGGACACGCACGCCAAAATTTGTTGCGTTCCAACACTGTACGGATTTTCTATGATTTTCCGCACCGAAAACCACTAAAACACTGCCCGGATGTGACGCAACATCCGTTCATAGTCCAATTTCGTTCATCTCTGGCGTGCGGTCCCCGGGCGGGTCCCCACACGCGCTGCCAAAAGTTGGGAGCATTCCGGCAAACCACACTGGCACTTGCTGTGCAACCCGGTGGTTTCGGTATGTATAGGGGGGACCCTCAGTCGTATGTCTCTCTGTCGCATCCGCCAAAGTCTCTCATTTTTTGCACGGGCCACAGTGACCATGCAGGACACGCACGCCAAAATTTGTCACGTTCCGACACTGTTCGGATTTTCTATTATTTTCCGCACCGAAACCCCTAAAAAACTGCCCGGACGTGACACAACGTGCGTTCGTAGTCCGATTTCATTCATCTCGGGCGCAGGTCCCAAAGGGTCCCCACACGCGCGCCAAAGTTGGGTGCATTCCGCAAACCACACCGGCAATTGCTGTGCAACCGGTGGTTTCAGATGGGCGAGGGGACCCTTGGTCGACGCTCTCCGTCCCATCTGCCAAAGTCGCTCATTTTTTTCCACGGGCCACGGTGACCATGCAGGACACGCACGCCAAAATTTGTCGCGTTCCGACGCTGTAAGGATTTTCTATGATTTTCCGCAGGAAAACCCTAAACACACGCCGATGACGTGACGCAATGTGCGCTTTGTAGTCCGATTGTTCATCTCTAGCGTGCGGTCCCGGGCGGTACCCACACGCGCTGCGCAAAGTTGGGTGCATTCCGCAAACCGCGACGGCACTTGTCAGTGCAACCCGGTGGTTTCGGTATGTACACGGGGGACCCTCAGTCGTATGTCTCTCTGTCGCATCCGCCAAAGTCGCTCATTTTTTTCCACGGGCCACAGTGACCATGCAGGACACGCACGCCAAAATTTGTCACGTTCCGACACTATACGGATTTTCTATGATTTTCCACACCGAAAACCCCTAAAACACCGCCCGGACGTGACGCAACGTGCGTTCGTAGTCCGATTTCATTCCTCTCTAGCATGCGGTCCCCAGGCGGGTCCCCACACGCGCTGCCAAAAGTTGGGTGCATTCCGGCAAACCACACTGGCAATTGCTGTGCAACCCGATGGTTTCGGTGTGTATAGGGGGGACCCTCAGTCGTATGTCTCTCTATCGCATCCGCCAAAGTCGCTCATTTTTTCCACGGGCCACATTAACCATGCAGGACACGCATGCAAAAATTTGTCACGTTCCGACACTGTACGGATTTTCTATGATTTTACGCACCAAAAACCCATAAAACACTGCCTAGTCGTGACGCAACGTGCGTTCGTAGTCCGATTTCATTCATCTCTGGCGTGCGGTCCCCCGGCAGTCCCCACACGCGCGCCAAAGTTGGGTGCATTCCGCAAACCACACCGGCAATTGCTGTGCAACCCGTGGTTTCGGTATGGGCGGAGGGACCCTCGGTCGACGCCTCCGTCGATCCGCCAAAGTCGCCATTTTTTCCACGGGCCACGGTGACCATGTAGGAGACGCACGCCAAAATTTGTCGCATTCAGACGCTGTAAGGATTTTCTATGATTTTCCACACCGAAAACCCCTAAAACACTGCCCGGACGTGACGCAATGTGCGTTCGTAGTCCGATTTCGTTCATCTCTAGCGTGCAGTCCCCGGGCGGGTCCCCACACGCGCTGCCAAAACTTGGGTGCATTCGGGCAAACCGCACTGGCACTTGCTGTGCAACCCGATGGTTTCGGTATGGGCGGTGGGGAACCTCGGTCGTACGTCTCTCCGTCGCATCCGCCAAAGTTGCTCATTTTCTTTCCACGGGCCACAGTGACCATGCAGGACACGCACGCCAAAATTTGTTGCGTTCCAACACTGTACGGATTTTCTATGATTTTCCGCACAAAAAACCACTAAAACACTGCCCGGACGTGACGCAACATCCGTTCATATTCCAATTTCATTCATCTCTGGCGTGTGGTCCCCGGGCAGGTCCCCACACATGCTACCAAAAGTTGGGTGCATTCCGGCAAACCGCACTGGCACTTGCTGTGCAACCCGGTGGTTTCGGTATGTACAGGGGGGACCCTCAGTCGTATGTCTCTCTGTCGCATCCGCCAAAGTCTCTCATTTTTTCCACGGGCCACAGTGACCATGCAGGACACGCACGCCAAAATTTGTCATGTTCCGACACTGTTCGGATTTTCTATGATTTTCCGCACCGAAAACCCCTAAAAAACTGCCCGGACGTGACACAACGTGCGTTCGTAGTCCGATTTCATTCATCTCTGGCGTGCGGTCCCCAGGCGGGTCCCCACACGCGCTGCCAAAAGTTGGGTGCATTCCGGCAAACCACACTGGCAATTGCTGTGCAACCCGGTGGTTTCGGTATGGGCAGAGGGGACCCTCGGTCGTACGTCTCTCCGTCGCATCTGCCAAAGTCGCCCATTTTTTTCCACGGGCCACGGTGACCATGCAGGACACGCATGCCAAAATTTGTCGCGTTCCGATGTTGTAAGGATTTTCTATGATTTTCCGCACCGAAAACCCCTAAAACACTGGCCGGACGTGACTCAATGTGCGTTCGTAGTCCGATTCCGTTCATCTCTAGCATGCAGTCCCCGGGCGGGTCCCCACACGCACTGCCAAAACTTGGGTGCATTCGGGCAAACCGCACTGGCACTTGCTGTGCAACCGGATGGTTTCGGTATGGGCGGTGGGGAACCTCGATCGTACGTCTCTCCGTCGCATCCGCCAAAGTCGCTCATTTTCTTTCCACAGGCCATAGTGACCATGCAGGCTACGCACGCCAAAATTTGTTGCGTTCCAACAATGTACGGATTTTCTATGATTTTCCGCACCGAAAACCACTAAAACACTGCCCAGACGTGACGCAACATCCGTTCATAGTCCGATTTTGTTCATCTCTGGCGTGCGGTCCCCGGGCGGGTCCCCACACGCGCTGCCAAATGTTGGGTGCATTCCGGCAAACCGCACTGGCACTTGCTGTGCAACCCGGTGGTTTCAGTATGTACAAGGGGGACCCTCAGTCGTATGTCTCTCTGTCACATCCGCCAAAGTCGGTCATTGTTTCCACGGGCCACAGTGACCATGCAGGACACGCACGCCAAAATTTGTCATGTTCCGACACTGTACGGATTTTCTATGATTTTCCGCACCGAAAACCCCTAAAACACTGCCCGGACGTGACGCAACGTCCGTTTGTATTCCGATTTCATTCATCTCTGGTGTGCGGTCCCCAGGCGGGTCCCCACACGCACTGCCAAAAGTTGGGTGCATTCCGGCAAACCGCACTGGCAATTGCTTTGCAACCCGGTGGTTTCGGTATGTACAGGGGGGACCCTCGGTCGTATGTCTCTCTGTCGCATCCGCCAAAGTCTCTCATTTTTTCCACGGGCCACAGTGACCATGCAGGACACGCACGCCAAAATTTGTCGCGTTCCGACGCTGTAAGGATTTTCTATGATTTTCCGCACCGAAAACCCCTAAAACACTGCCCGGACGTGACGCAATGTGCGTTTGTAGTCCAATTTCGTTCATCTCTAGCGTGCAGTCCCCGGGCGGGTCCCCACACACGCTGCCAAAAGTTGGGTGCATTCCGGCAAACCGCACTGGCACTTGCGGTGCAACCCGGTGGTTTCGGTATGTACAGGGGGGACCCTCGGTCGTATGTCTCTCTGTCGCATCCGCCAAAGTCGCTCATTTTTTTCCACGGGCCACAGTGACCATGCAGGACACGCACGCCAAAATTTGTCACGTTCCGACACTATACGGATTTTCTATGATTTTCCGCACCGAAAACTTCTAAAACACTGCCCGGATGTGACGCAACATGCGTTCGTAGTCCGATTTCATTCATCTCTGGCATGCGGTCCCCAGGCGGGTCCCCACACGCGCTGCCAAAAGTTGGGTGCATTCCGGCAAACCACACTGGCAATTGCTATGCAACCCGATGGTTTCGGTATGGGCAGAGTGGACCCTCGGTCGTAGGTCTCACCGTCGCATCTGCCAAAGTCGCTCATTTTTTTCCACGGGCGACGGTGACCATGCAGGACACGCACGCCAAAATTTGTCGCGTTCAGATGCTGTAAGGATTTTCTATGATTTTCCGTACCGAAAACCCCTAAAACACTGCCCGGACGTGACGCAATGTGCATTCATAGTCCGATTTCGTTCATCTCTAGCGTGCAGTCCCCGGGCGGGTCCCCACGCGCGCTGCCAAAACTTGGGTGCATTCGGGCAAACCACACTGGCACTTGCTGTGCAACCCGATGGTTTCGGTATGGGCGATGGGGAACCTCGGTCGTACGTCTCTCCGTCGCATCCGCCAAAGTCGCCATTTTTTTCCACGGCCACAAAGTGACTATGTAGGACACGACGCCAAAATTTGTTATGCTCCAACACTCAGACGGATTTTCTATGATTTTCCGCACCGAAAACCACTAAAACACTGCCCGAATGTGACGCAACATCCGTTCATAGTTCGATTTCGTTCATCTCTGGCGTGCGGTCCCCGGGCGGGTCCCCACACACGCTGCCAAAAGTTGGGTGCATTCCGGCAAACCGCACTGGCACTTGCAGCAACCCGGTGGTTTCGGTATGTATGGGGGACCTCGATCGATGTCTCTCTCGTCGCATCCGCCAAAGTCTCTCATTTTTTCCACGGGCCACAAGTGACTATGCAGACACGACGCCAAAATTTGTCACGCTCCGACACTGCTCGATTTTCTATTATTTTCCGCACCGAAACCCCTAAAAACTGCCCGGACGTGACACAACGTGCGTTCAGAGTCCGATTTCATTCATCTTCGGCGTTCGTCCCCAAAGGGTCCCCACACGCTGCCAAAGTTGGGTGCATTCCGCAAACCACACCGGCAATTGTTGTGCAACCCGGTGGTTTCAGATGGGCGAGGGGACCCTCGGTCGTCGCGCTCTCCGCTGATCCGCCAAAGTCGCTCATTTTTTCCACGGGCCACGGTGACTATGCAGGACACGCACGCCAAAATTTGTCGCGTTCCGACGCTGTAAGGATTTTCTATGATTTTCCGCAGCGAAAACCCCTAAAACACTGCCCAGATGTGACGCAATGTGCGTTCGTAGTCCGATTTCTTTCATCTCTAGCGTGCAGTCCCCGGGCGGGTACCCACACGCGCTGCCAAAAGTTGGGTGTATTCCGGCAAACCGCACTGGCACTTGCTGTGCAACCCGGTGGTTTCGGTATGTACGGGGGACCCTCAGTCGTATGTCTCTCTGTCGCATCCGCCAAAGTCGCTCATTTTTTTCCACGGGCCACAGTGACCATGCAGGACACGCACGCCAAAATTTGTCACGTTCCGACACTATACGGATTTTCTATGATTTTCCACACCGAAAACCCCTAAAACACCGCCCGGACGTGACGCAACGTTCGCTCAGAGTCCGATTTCATTCTCTCGCATGCGGTCCCCAAAGGGTCCCCACACGCTGCGCAAAAGTTGGGTGCATTCCGCAAACCACACCGGCAATTGTTGTGCAACCCGATGGTTTCGGTATGTATAGGGGGGACCCTCAGTCGTATGTCTCTCTGTCGCATCCGCCAAAGTCGCTCATTTTTTCCACGGGCCACATTAACCATGCAGGACACGCACGCAAAAATTTGTCACGTTCCGACACTGTACGGATTTTCTATGATTTTCCGCACCAAAAACCCATAAAACACTACCTAGTCGTGACGCAACGTGCGTTCGTAGTCCGATTTCATTCATCTCTGGCATGCGGTCCCCCGGCAGGTCCCCACACGCGCTGCCAAAAGTTGGGTGCATTCCGGCAAACCACACTGGCAATTGCTGTGCAACCCGGTGGTTTCGGTATGGGCGAGGGACCCTCGGCGACGCTCTCCGTCGCATCTGCCAAAGTCGCTCATTTTTTTCCACGGGCCACGGTGACCATGCAGGACACGCACGCCAAAATTTGTCGCATTCAGACGCTGTAAGGATTTTCTATGATTTTCCACACCGAAAACCCCTAAAACACTGCCCGGACGTGACGCAATGTGCGTTCGTAGTCCGATTTCGTTCATCTCTAGCGTGCAGTCCCCGGGTGGGTCCCCACACGCGCTGCCAAAACTTGGGTGCATTCGGGCAAATCGCACTGGCACTTGCTGTGCAACCCGATGGTTTCGGTATGGGCGGTGGGGAACCTCGGTCGTACGTCTCTCCGTCGCATCCGCCAAAGTTGCTCATTTTCTTTCCACGGGCCACAGTGACCATGCGGGACACGCACGCCAAAATTTGTTGCGTTCCAACACTGTACGGATTTTCTATGATTTTCCGCACAAAAAACCACTAAAACACTGCCCGGACGTGACGCAACATCCGCTCATATTCGATTTCATTCATCTCCGCGTGCGGTCCCCGGCAGGTCCCCACATGCTACCAAAAGTTGGGTGCATTACGCAAAACGCGACGGCACTTGCTGTGGCAACCCGTGGTTTCGGTTTATGCGGGGGACCCTCGATCGTATGTCTCTCGTCGATCCGCCAAAGTCTCTCATTTTTCCACGGGCCACAAGGACGATGCGGACACACGACGCCAAAATTTGTCACGCTCCGACACTCGTTCAGATTTTCTATGATTTTCCGCAACGAAAACGACTAAAAACTGCCCGACGTGACACAACGTGCGCTCAGAGTCCGATTTCATTCATCTCGGCGCGCGGTCCCCAAAGGGTCCCCACACGCTGCCAAAAGTTGGGTGCATTCGGCAAACCACACCGGCAATTGCCAGTGCAACCCGGTGGTTTCAGATATGGCGAGGGGACCCTCGGTCGTCGCTCTCCGTCGATCCGCCAAAGTCGCCATTTTTTCCACGGGCCACGGTGACCATGCAGGACACGCACGCCAAAATTTGTCGCGTTCCGACGCTGTAAGGATTTTCTATGATTTTCCGCAGCGAAAACCCCTAAAACACTGCCCAGACGTGACGCAATGTGCGTTCGTAGTCCGATTTCGTTCATCTCTAGCGTGCAGTCCCCGGGCGGGTACCCACACGCGCTGCCAAAAGTTGGGTGCATTCCGCAAACCGTGACTGGCACTTGCAGGTGCAACCGGTGGTTTCGGTATGTATGGGGGACCTCGGTCGATGTCTCTCTATCGCATCCGCCAAAGTCGCTCATTTTTTTCCACGGGCCACAGTGACCATGCAGGACACGCACGCCAAAATTTGTCACGTTCCGACACTATACGGATTTTCTATGATTTTCCACACCGAAAACCCCTAAAACACCGCCCGGACGTGACGCAACGTGCGTTCATAGTCCGATTTCATTCCTCTCTGGCATGCGGTCCCCAGGCGGGTCCCCACACGCGCTGCCAAAAGTTGGGTGCATTCCGGCAAACCACACTGGCAATTGCTGTGCAACCCGATGGTTTCGGTATGTATAGGGGGGACCCTCAGTCGTATGTCACTCTGTCGCATCCGCCAAAGTCGCTCATTTTTTCCACGGGCCACATTAACCATGCAGGACACGCACGCAAAACTTTGTCACGTTCCGACACTGTACGGATTTTCTATGATTTTCCGCACCAAAAACCCATAAAACACTGCCTAGTCGTGACGCGACGTGCGTTCGTAGTCTGATTTCATTCATCTCTGGCGTGCGGTCCCCCGGCAGGTCCCCACACGCGCTGCCAAAAGTTGGGTGCATTCCGGCAAACCACACTGGCAATTGCTGTGCAACCCGGTGGTTTCGGTATGGGCAGAGGGGACCCTCGATCGTACGTCTCTCCGTCGCATCTGCCAAAGTCGCTCATTTTTTTCCACGGGCCACGGTGACCATGCAGGACACGCACGCCAAAATTTGTCGCATTCAGACGCTGTAAGGATTTTCTATGATTTTCCACACCGAAAACCCCTAAAACACTGCCCGGACGTGACGCAATGTGCGTCAGAGTCCGATTTCGTTCATCTCTAGCGCAGGCCCCGGCGGGTCCCCACACGCGCTGCCAAAACTTGGGTGCATTCGGGCAAACCGCACTGGCACTTGCTGTGCAACCCGATGGTTTCGGTATGGGCGGTGGGGAACCTCGGTCGTACGTCTCTCCGTCGCATCCGCCAAAGTCGCTCATTTTCTTTCCACGGGCCACAGTGACCATGCAGGACACGCACGCCAAAATTTGTTGCGTTCCAACACTGTACGGATTTTCTATGATTTTCCGCACAAAAAACCACTAAAACACTGCCCGGGCGTGACGCAACATCCGTTCATATTCCGATTTCATTCATCTCTGGCGTGCGGTCCCCGGGCAGGTCCCCACACATGCTACCAAAAGTTGGGTGCATTCCGGCAAACCGCACTGGCACTTGCTGTGCAACCCGGTGGTTTCGGTATGTACAGGGGGGACCCTCAGTCGTATGTCTCTCTGTCGCATCCGCCAAAGTCGCTCATTTTTTTCCACGGGCCAAAGTGACCATGCAGGACACGCACGCCAAAATTTGTCACGTTCCGACACTGTACGGATTTTCTATGATTTTCCGCACCGAAAACCCCTAAAACACTGCCCGGATGTGACGCAACGTGTGTTCGTAGTCCGATTTCATTCATCTCTGGCGTGCGGTCCCCAGGCGGGTCCCCACACGAGCTTCCAAAAGTTGGGTGCATTTCGGCAAACCACACTGGCAATTGCTATGCAACCCGGTGGTTTCGGTATGGGCAGAGGGGACCCTCTGTCGTACGTCTCTCCGTCGCATCTGCCAAAGTCGCTCATTTTTTTCCACGGGCCACGGTGACCATGCAGGACACGCACGCCAAAATTTCTCACGTTCCGACGCTGTAAGGGTTTTCTATGATTTTCCGCACCGAAAACCCCTAAAACACTGGCCGGACATGACGCAATGTGCGTTCGTAGTCCGATTTCGTTCAACTCTAGCGTGCAGTCCCCGGGCGGGTCGCCACACGCGCTGCCAAAACTTGGGTGCATTCGGGCAAACCGCACTGGCACTTGCTGTGCAACCCGATGGTTTCGGTATGGGCGATGGGGAACCTCGGTCGTACATCTCTCCGTCGCATCCGCCAAAGTCGCTCATTTTCTTTCCACGGGCCACAGTGACCATGCAGGACACGCACGCCAAAATTTGTTGCGTTCCAACACTGTATGGATTTTCTATGATTTGCCGCACCGAAAACCACTAAAACACTGCCCGGACGTGACGCAACATCCGTTCATAGTCCGATTTCGTTCATCTCTGGCGTGCGGTCCTCGGGCGGGTCCCCACACGCGCTGCCAAAAGTTGGGTGCATTCCGGCAAACCGCACTGGCACTTGTTGTGCAACCCGGTGGTTTCGGTATGTATGGGGACCTCGGTCGATGTCTCTCCGCCGATCCGCCAAAGTCGCTCATTTTTTTCCACGGGCCACAGTGACCATGCAGGACACGCACGCCAAAATTTGTCACGTTCCGACACTGTATGGATTTTCTATGATTTTCCGCACCGAAAACCCCTAAAACACTGCCCGGACGTGACACAACGTGCGTTTGTAGTCTGATTTCCTTCATCTCTGGCGTGCGGTCCCCAGGCAGGTCCCCATACGTGCTGCCAAAAGTTGGGTGCATTCCGGCAAACCACACTGGCAATTGCTGTGCAACCCGGTGGTTTCGGTATGGGCAGAGGGGACCCTCGGTCGTACGTCTCTCCGTCGCATCTGCCAAAGTCGCTCATTTTTATCCATGGGCCACGGTGACCATGCAGGACACGCACGCCAAAATTTGTCGCGTTCCGACGCTGGAAGGATTTTCTATGATTTTCCGCACCAAAAACCCCTAAAACACTAAGCGGACATGACGCAACATGCGTTCGTAGTCCGATTTTGTTCATATCTAGCATGCAGTCCCCGGGCGGGTCCCCACACGCGCTGCCAAAAGTTGGGTGCATTCCGGCAAACCGCACTGGCACTAGCTGTGCAACCCGGTGGTTTTGGTATGTATGGGGGACCTCGACAGATGTCTCTCGTCGATCCGCCAAAGTCGCTCATTTTTTTCTACGGGCCACAATGACCATGCAGGACACGCACGCCAAAATTAGTCTCGTTCCGACACTGTACGGATTTTCTATGATTTTCCGCACCGAAAACCCATAAAACACTGCCCGGACGTGACGCAACGTGCGTTCGTAGTCCGATTCCATTCATCTCTGTCGTGCGGTGCCCAGGCGGGTCCCCACACGTGCTGCCAAAAGTTGGGTGCATTCCGGCAAACCACACTGGCAATTGCTGTGCAACCCGGTGGTTTCGGTATGGGCAGAGGGGACCCTCGGTCGTACGTCTCTCCGTCGCATCTGCCAAAGTCGCTCATTTTTTCCACGGGCCACGGTGACCATGCAGGACACGCACGCCAAAATTTGTCGCGTTCCGACGCTGTCAGGATTTTCTATGATTTTCCGCACCGAAAACCCCTAAAACACTGCCCGGACGTGACGCAATGTGCGTTCATAGTCCGATTTCGTTCATCTCTAGCGTGCAGCCCCCGGGCGGGTCCCCACACGCTACGCCAAAACTTGGGTGCATTCCGCAAACCGCCTGCACTTGCAGGCAACCCGGTGGTTTTGTTATGGGCGGAGGGACCTCGACGACGCTCTCCGTCGCATCCGCTAAAGTCGCTCATTTTTTCCACGGGCCACAGTGACCATGCAGGACACGCACGCCAAAATATGTCGCATTCCGACGCTATATGGATTTTCTATGATATTCCGCACCGAAAACACTAAAACAATGCCCGGACGTGACGCAACGGCGTTCCTAGTCCGATTTCGTTCATATATGGCATGCGGTCCCCGGGTGGGTCCCCACCCGCGCTGCCAAAAGTTGGGTGCATTCCGGCAAACCGCACTGGCACTTGCTGTACAACCCGGTGGTTTCAGTATGGGCGGAGGGGACCCTCGGTCATACGTCTCTCCGTCGCATCCGCCAAAGTCGCTCATTTTTTCCACGGGCCATAGTGAGAATGCAGGACACGCACAACAAAATATGTCGCATTCCAAAGCTGTATGGCTTTTCTATGATTTTCCGAACCGAAAACCACTAAAAACACTGCCCGGACGTGACGCAACATGCGTTTGTAGTCCGATTTCGTTCATCTATGGAGTGTGGTCCCCGGGCGGGTCCCCACACGCACTGCCAGAAGTTGGGTGCATTCCGACAAACCGCACTCGCACTTGCTGTGCAACCCGGTAGTTTCGGTATGGGCGAGGGGACCCTCGGTCGACGCTCTCCGTCGCATCCGCCAAAGTCGCCATTTTTTTCCACGGGCCACAAAGGACTATGCAGAGCATGCACACCAAAATTTGTCGCGCTTCGACGCAGACGGAATTTCTATGATTTTCCGCACCGAAAACCACTAAAACACTGCCGGACGTGACGCAACGTGCTTTCGTAGTCCGATTTCGTTCATATCTAGCATGCGGTCACCTGACGGGTCCCCACATGCGCTGCCAAAAGTTGGGTGCATTCCGGCAAACCGCCCTGGCACTTGCTGCGTAACCCGGTGGTTTCGGTATGGGCGTAGGGGACCCTCGGTCGACGCTCTTCGCTGCATCCGCCAAAGTCGCCATCTATTTCCACGGACCACGGTGACTATGCAGGCACGCACGCTAAAAAATGCGTCGCGTTCGACGCTGATGGATTTTCTATGATTTTCCGCACGAAAACCACTAAAAACACTGCCGGACGTGACGCAACGTCGCTCAGAGTCCGATATCGTTCATATCTGTCGTGCGGTCCCCTGGCGGATCCCCACACGCACTGCCAAAAGGTGGGTGCATTCCGCAAACCGCGACTGCACTTGCCAGTGCAACCCGGTGGTTTCGGTATGGGCGGGGACCCTCGGTCGACGTCTCTCCGTCGATCCGCCAAAGTCGCCTAATTTTTTCCACGGGCCACAAGTGACTATGCAGGACACGACGCCAAAATATGTCGATTCCGACGCTTATATGGATTTTCTATGATTTTCCGCACCGAAACCACTAAAACAATGCCGGACGTGACGCAACGTGCGTTCCTAGTCCGATTTTGTTCATATATGGCATGCGGTCCCCAAGCGAAGTCCCCACGCGCTGCCAAAACTTCGGTGCATTCCGCAAACCGCGACGGCAATTGCTGTGCAACCCGGTGGTTTCGGTATGGGCGGTTCGGTCGTACGTCTCTCCGTCGCATCCGCAGTGTCACTCATTTTCTTTCCATGGGCCACAGTGACCATGCAGGACACGCACGCCAAAATTTTCCGCGTTCCGACACTGTACGGATTTTCTATGATTTTCCGCACCGAAAACCGATAAAACACTGCCTGGACGAGACGCAACTTGCGTTCATAGTCCAATTTCGTTCATCTCTGGCATGCGGTCCCCGGGCGGGTCCCCACACGCGCTGCCAAAAGTTGGGTGCATTCGGGCAAACCGCACTGGCACTTATTGTGCAACCCGATGGTTTCGGTATGGGCGGTGGGGAACCTCGGTCGTACGTCTCTCCGTCGCATCCGCCAAAGTCGCTCATTTTATTTCCACGGGCCACAATGACCATGCAGGACACGCACGCCAAAATTTGTAACGTTCCAACACTGTACGGATTTTCTATGATTTTCCGCACCGAAAACCACTAAAACACTGCCCGGACGTGACGCAACATCTGTTCATAGTCCGATTTCATTCATCTCTGGCGTGTGGTCCCCGGGCGGGTCCCCACATGCGCCGCCAAAGTTGGGTGCATTCCGCAAACCGCGACTGGCACTAGCTGTGCAACCCGGTGGTTTTGGTATGTGCGGGGGACCTCGGTCGATGTCTCTCGTCGATCCGCCAAAGTCGCCATTTTTTTCCACGGGCCACAATGACTATGCAGGACACGACGCCAAAATTAGTCTCGCTCCGACATCAGACGGATTTTCTATGATTTTCCGCACCGAAACCCATAAAACACTGCCGGACGTGACGCAACGTGCGCTCGTAGTCCGATTCCATTCATCTTCGGCGTGCGGTCCCCAAAGGGTCCCCACAAGTCTGCCAAAGTTGGGTGCATTCCGCAAACCACACCGGCAATTGCTGTGCAACCCGTGGTTTCGGTATGGGCGAGGGGACCTCGGCGACGCTCTCCGTCGATCCGCCAAAGTCGCCATTTTTTCCACGGGCCACGGTGACTATGCAGACACGCGCGCCAAAATTTGTCGCGTTCGACGCTGTCAGATTTTCTATGATTTTCCGCACCGAAACCCCTAAAACACTGCCCGGACGTGACGCAATGTGCGTCAGAGTCCGATTTCGTTCATCTCTAGCGCAGCCCCCGGCGGTCCCCACACGCTACCGCCAAAACTTGGGTGCATTCCGCAAACCGCCTCGCACTTGCTGTGCAACCGGTGGTTTTGTTATGGGCGAGGGGACCCTCGGTCGACGCTCTCCGTCGCATCCGCTAAAGTCGCTCATTTTTACCACGGGCCACAGTGACCATGCAGGACACGCACGCCAAAATATGTCGCATTCCGACGCTATATGGATTTTCTATGATTTTCCGCACCGAAAACACTAAAAATAATGCCCGGACGTGACGCAACGGCGTTCCTAGTCCGATTTCGTTCATATATGGCATGCGGTCCCCGGGTGGGTCCCCACCCGCGCTGCCAAAAGTTGGGTGCATTCCGGCAAACCGCACTGGCACTTGCTGTGCAACCCGGTGGTTTCGGTATGGGCGGAGGGGACCCTCGGTCATACGTCTCTCCGTCGCTTCCGCCAAAGTCGCTCATTTTTTCCACGGGCCATAGTGAGCATGCAGGACACGCACAACAAAATATGTCGCATTCCAAAGCTATATGGATTTTCTATGATTTTCCGAACCGAAAACCACTAAAAACACTGCCCGGACGTGACGCAACATGCGTTTGTAGTCCGATTTCGTTCATCTATGGAGTGTGGTCCCCGGGCGGGTCCCCACACGCACTGCCAGAAGTTGGGTGCATTCCGGCAAACCGCACTCGCACTTGCTGTGCAACCCGGTAGTTTTGGTATGGGCGGAGGGGACCCTCGGTCGTACGTCTCTCCGTCGCATCCGCCAAAGTCGCTCATTTTTTCCACGGGCCACAGTGACCATGCAGAGCACGCACACCAAAATTTGTCGCGTTTCGACGCTGTACGGAATTTCTATGATTTTCCGCACCGAAAACCACTAAAACACTGCCCGGACGTGACGCAACGTGCTTTCGTAGTCCGATTTCGTTCATCTCTAGCGTGCGGTCACCGGACGGGTCCCCACATGCGCTGCCAAAAGTTGGGTGCATTCTGGCAAACCGCCCTGGCACTTGCTGTGCAACCCGGTGGTTTCGGTATGGGCGTAGGGGACCCTCGGTCGTACGTCTCTTCGTTGCATCCGCCAAAGTCGCTCATCTATTTCCACGGACCACAGTGACCATGCAGGGCACGCACGGCAAAATGCGTCGCGTTCCGACGCTGTATGGATTTTCTATGATTTTCCGCACGAAAAACCACTAAAAACACTGCCCGGGCGTGACGCAACGTGCGTTCGTAGTCCGATATCGTTCATATCTGTCGTGCGGTCCCCTGGCGGGTCCCCACATGCACTGCCAAAAGTTGGGTGCATTCCGGCAAACCGCACTGGCACTTGCTGTGCAACCCGGTGGTTTCGGTATGGGCGGGGGGGACCCTCGGTCGTACGTCTCTCCGTTGCATCCGCCAAAGTCGCTCAATTTTTTCCACGGGCCACAGTGACCATGCAGGACACGCACGCCAAAATATGTCGCATTCCGACGCTATATGGATTTTCTATGATTTTCCGCACCGAAAACCACTAAAAACAATGCCCGGACGTGACGCAACGTGCGCCTTAGTCCGATTTCGTTCATATATGGCATGCGGTCCCCAGCGAGTCCCCACACGCTGCCAAAACTTGGGTGCATTCCGCAAACCGCGACTGGCAATTGCTGTGCAACCCGGTGGTTTCGGTATGGGCGGTTCGTCGATGTCTCTCCGTCGCATCCGCCAAAGTCACTCATTTTCTTTCCATGGGCCATAAAGTGACTATGCAGACACGACGCCAAAATTTTCCGCATTCCGACACTGTACGGATTTTCTATGATTTTCCGCACCGAAAACCAATAAAACACTGCCTGGACGAGACGCAACTTGCGTTCATAGTCCGATTTCGTTCATCTCTGGCATGCGGTCCCCGGGCGGGTCCCCACACGCCCTGCCAAAAGTTGGGTGCATTCGGGCAAACCGCACTGGCACTTGTTGTGCAACCCGATGGTTTCGGTATGGGCGGTGGGGAACCTCGGTCGTACGTCTCTCCGTCGCATCCGCCAAAGTCGCTCATTTTCTTTCCACGGGCCACAATGACCATGCAGGACACGCACGCCAAAATTTGTTACGTTCCAACACTGTACGGATTTTCTATGATTTTCCGCACCGAAAACCACTAAAACACTGCCCGGACGTGACGCAACATCTGTTCATAGTCCGATTTCATTCATCTCTGGCGTGTGGTCCCCGGGCGGGTCCCCACATGCGCTGCCAAAAGTTGGGTGCATTCCGGCAAACCGCACTAGCACTAGCTGTGCAACCCGGTGGTTTTGGTATGTACAGGGGGGGACCCTCAGTCGTATGTCTCTCTGTCGCATCTGCCAAAGTCGCTCATTTTTTTCTACGGGCCACAATGACCATGCAGGACACGCACGCCAAAATTAGTCTCGTTCCGACACTGTACGGATTTTCTATGATTTTCCGCACCGAAAACCCATAAAACACTGCCCGGACGTGACGCAACGTGCGTTCGTAGTCCGATTCCATTCATCTCTGGCGTGCGGTCCCCAGGCGGGTCCCCACACGTGCTGCCAAAAGTTGGGTGCATTCCGGCAAACCACACTGGCAATTGCTGTGCAACCCGGTGGTTTCGGTATGGGCGAGGGACCCTCGGTCAGATGTCTCTCGTCGATCCGCCAAAGTCGCCATTTTTTCCACGGGCCATGGTGACTATGCAGACACGCACGCCAAAATTTGTCGCGTTCCGACGCTGTCAGGATTTTCTCTGATTTTCCGCACCGAAAACCCCTAAAACACTGCCCGGACGTGACGCAATGTGCGTTCATAGTCCGATTTCATTCATCTCTAGCGTGCAGCCCCCGGGCGGGTCCCCACACGCGCTGCCAAAACTTGGGTGCATTCCGGCAAACCGCTCTGGCACTTGCTGTGCAACCCGGTGGTTTTGTTATGGGCGGAGGGGACCCTCGGTCGTACGTCTCTCCGCTGCATCCGCTAAAGTCGCTCATTTTTTCCACGGGCCACAAGTGACTATGCAGACACGACGCGCCAAAATATGTCGCATTCCGACGCTATATGGATTTTCTATGATTTTCCGCACCGAAAACACTAAAAACAATGCCCGGACGTGACGCAACGGCGTTCCTAGTCCGATTTCGTTCATATATGGCATGCGGTCCCCGGGTGGGTCCCCACCCGCGCTGCCAAAAGTTGGGTACATTCCGGCAAACCGCACTGGCACTTGCTGTGCAACCCGGTGGTTTCGGTATGGGCGGAGGGGACCCTCGGTCATACGTCTCTCCGTCGCATCCGCCAAAGTCGCTCATTTTTTCCACGGGCCATAGTGAGCATGCAGGACACGCACAACAAAATATGTCGCATTCCAAAGCTGTATGGATTTTCTATGATTTTCCGAACCGAAAACCACTAAGAACACTGCCCGGACGTGACGCAACATGCGTTTGTAGTCCGATTTCGTTCATCTATGGAGTGTGGTCCCCGGCGGGTCCCCACATGCACCGCCGGTTGGGTGCATTCGCAAACCGCGACTCGCACTTGTCAGGCAACCCGGTAGTTTCGGTATGGGCGGAGGGACCCTCGGTCGTCGCCTCCGTCAGATCCGCCAAAGTCGCCATTTTCGGTGACTATGCAGAGCACGCGACACCAAAATTTGTCGCGCTTCGACGCAGACGGAATTTCTATGATTTTCCGCGATCGAAACCACTAAAACACTGCCCGACGTGACGCAACGTGCTTTCGTAGTCCGATTTCGTTCATCTCTAGCGTGCGGTCACCGGACGGGTCCCCACATGCGCTGCCAAAAGTTGGGTGCATTCTGGCAAACCGCCCTGGCACTTGTTGTGCAACCCGGTGGTTTCGGAATGGGCGTAGGGGACCCTCGGTCGTACGTCTCTTCGTTGCATCTACCAAATTCGCTCATCTATTTCCACGGACCACAGTGACCATGCAGGGCACGCACGCCAAAATGCGTCGCGTTCCGACGCTGTATGGATTTTCTATGATTTTCCGCACGAAAAACCACTAAAAACACTGCCCGGACGTGACGCAAGGTGCGTTCGTAGTCCGATATCGTTCATATCTGTCGTGCGGTCCCGTGGCGGGTCCCCACACGCACTGCCAAAAGTTGGGTGCATTCCGGCAAACCGCACTGGCACTTGCTGTGCAACCCGGTGGTTTCGGTATGGGCGGAGGGGACCCTCGGTCGTACGTCTCTCCGTCGCATCCGCCAAAGTCGCTCATTTTTTCCACGGGCAACAGTGACCATGCAGGACACGCACGCCAAAATATGTCGCATTCCGACGCTATATGGATTTTCTATGATTTTCCGCACCGAAAACCACTAAAAACAATGCCCGGACGTGACGCAACGTGCGTTCCTAGTCCGATTTCGTTCATATATGGCATGCGGTCCCCAAGCGAGTCCCCACACGCGCTGCCAAAACTCGGGTGCATTCCGGCAAACCGCACTGGCAATTGCTGTGCAACCCGGTGGTTTCGGTATGGGCGGTTCGGTCGTACGTCTCTCCGTCGCATCCGCCAAAGTCACTCATTTTCTTTCCATGGGCCACAGTGACCATGCAGGACACGCACGCCAAAATTTTCCGCGTTCCGACACTGTACGGATTTTCTATGATTTTCCGCACCGAAAACCAATAAAACACTGCCTGGACGAGACGCAACTTGCGTTCGTAGTCCGATTTCGTTCATCTCTGGCATGCGGTCCCCGGGCGGGTCCCCACACGCGCTGCCAAAAGTTGGGTGCATTCGGGCAAACCGCACTGGCACTTGTTGTGCAACCCGATGGTTTCGGTATGGGCGGTGGGGAACCTCGGTCGACGCTCTCTCCGTCGATCCGCCAAAGTCGCCATTTTTTTTTCCACGGGCCTCAATGACCATGCAGGACACGCACGCCAAAATTTGTTACGTTCCAACACTGTACGGATTTTCTATGATTTTCCGCACCGAAAACCACTAGAACACTACCCGGACATGACGCAACATCTGTTCATAGTCCGATTTCATTCATCTCTGGCGTGTGGTCCCCGGGCGGGTCCCCACATGCGCTGCCAAAAGTTGGGTGCATTCCGGCAAACCGCACTGGCACTTGCTGTGCAACCCGGTGGTTTCGGTATGTATAGGGGGACCTCGGTCAGATGTCTCTCGTCGATCCGCCAAAGTCGCCATTTTTTCCATGGGCCACAAGGACTATGCAGGACACGCACGCCAAAATTTGTCACGTTCCAACACTGTACGGATTTTCTATGATTTTCCGGACCGAAAACCCCTAAAACACTGCCTAGACGTGACGCAACGTGCGTTCGTAGTCCGATTTCATTCATCTCAGGCGTGCGGTCCCCAGGCAGGTCCCCACACACGCTGCAAAAAGTTGGGTGCATTTCGGCAAACCACGCTGGCAATTGCTGTGCAACCCGGTGGTTTCGGTATGGGCAGAGGGGACCCTCGGTCGTACGTCTCTCCGTCGCATCTGCCAAAGTCGCTAATTTTTTTCCTCGGGCCACGGTGACCATGCAGGACACGCACGCCAAAATTTGTCGCGTTCCGACGCTGTAAGGATTTTCTATGATTTTCAGCACCGAAAACACGTAAAACACTGCCCGGACATGACGCAATGTGCTTTCGTAGTCCGATTTCGTTCATCTCTAGCGTGCAGTCCCCGGGTGGGTCACCACACGCGCTGCCAAAACTTGGGTGCATTCCGGCAAACCGCACTGGCACTTGGTGTGCAACCCGGTGGTTTTGGTATGGGCGGAGGGGACCCTCGGTCGTACGTCTCTCCATCACATCCGCCAAAGTCGCTCATTTTTTCAACGGCAACAGTGACCATGCAGGACACGCACGCCAAAATATGTCGCATTCCGACGATATGGATTTTCTATGACTTTCCGCACTGAAAACCACTAAAAACAATGCCCGGACGTGACGCAACGTGCGTTCCTAGTCCGATTTCATTCAGATATGGCATGCGGTTCCCGGGCGGGTCTCCACACGCGCGCTACCAAAAGTTGGGTGCATTCCGGCAAACCGCACTGGCACTTGCTGTGCAACCCGGTGGTTTCGGTATGGGCGGAGGGGACCCTCGGTCGTACGTCTCTCCGTCGCATCCGCCAAAGTCGCTCATTTTTTCCATGGGCCACAGTGACCATGCGGGACACACACAACAAAATATGTCGCATTCCGAAGCTGTACGGATTTTCTATGATTTTCCGAACCGAAAACCACTAAAAACACTGCCCGGACATGACGCAACATGCGTTCGTAGTCCGATTTCGTTCATCTATTGCGTGCGGTCCCCGGGCGGGTCCCCACACGCGCTGCCAAAAGTTGGGTGCATTCCGGCAAACCGCACTCGCACTTGCTGTGCAACCCGGTGGTTTCGGTATGGGCGGATGGGACCCTCGGTCGTATGTCTCTCCGTCGCATCCGCCAAAGTCGCTCATTTTTTCCATAGGCCACGTGACCATGCAGAGCAAGCACACCAAAATTTGTCGCCTTTCGACGCTGTACGGAATTTCTATGATTTTCCGCACCGAAAACACCTAAAACACTGCCCGGACATGATGCAACGTGCGTTCGTAGTCCGATTTTATTCATCTCTGGCGTGCGGTCCCCGGCGGGTCCCCACATGCGCCGCCAAAAGTTGGGTGCATTCCGGCAAACCGCACTGGCACTTGCTGTGCAACCCGGTGGTTTCGGTATGGGCGGAGGGGACCCTCGGTCGTACGTCTCTCCATCGCATCCGCCAAAGTCGCTCATTTTTTCCACGGGCCATACTGACCATGCAGGACACGCACGCCAAAATATGTCGCATTCCGACGCTGTACGGATATACTATGATTTTCCTAACCGAAAACCACTAAAAAGACTGCCCGGACGTGACGCAACGTGCTTTCGTAGTCCGATTTCATTCATATCTAGCGTGCGGTCACCTGACGGGTCCCCACATGCGCTACCAAAAGTTGGGTGCATTCCGGCAAACCGCCCTGGCACTTGCTGTGTAACCCGGTGGTTTCGGTATGGGCGGAGGGGACCCTCGGTCGTACGTCTCTTCGTCGCATCCGCCAAAGTCGCTCATCTATTTCCACGGGCCACAGTGACCATGCAGGACACGCACGCAAAAATGTGTCGCGTTCTGACGCTGTATGGACGTTCTATGATTTTCCGCACCGAAAACCACTAAAAACACAGCCCGGACGTGACGCAACGTGCGTTCTTAGTCCGATTTTGTTCATCTCGGCGCGGCGGTCCCTCGGCGGGTCCTCACACGACCGCCAAAAGTTGGGTGCATTCCGGCAAACCGCACTGGCACTTGCTGTGCAACCCGGTGGTTTCGGTATGGGCGGAGGTGACCCTCTGGCGTCCGTCTCTCCGTCGCATCCGCCAAAGTCGCTCAATTTTTTCCACGGGCCGCAGTGACCATGCAGGGCACGCACGCCAAAATTTGTCATGTTCCGACACTGTATGGATTTTCTATGATTTTCCGCACAGAAAACCCCTAAAACACTGCCCGGACGTGACGCAACGTGCGTTCGTAGTCCAATTTCATTCATCTCTGGCGTGCGGTCCCCAAGCGGGTCCCCACACGCGCTGCCAAAAGTTGGGTGCATTCGGGCAAACCGCACTGGCACTTGCTGTGCAACCCGATGGTTTCGGTATGGGCGGTGGGGAACCTCGGTCGTACGTCTCTCCGTCGCATCCGCCAAAGTCGCTCATTTTCTTTCCACGGGCCACAGTGACCATGCAGGACACGCACGCCAAAATTGGTTGCGTTCCAACACTGTACGGATTTTCTATGATTTTCCGCACCGAAAACCACTAAAACACTGCCCGGACGTGATGCAACATCCGTTCATAGTCCGATTTCATTCATCTCTGGCGTGCGGTCCTCAAGCGGGTCCCCACATGCGCTGCCAAAAGTTGGGTGCATTCCGGCAAACCGCGACTGCACTTGCTGGCAACCCGGTGGTTTCGGTATGGGCGGGGGACCTCGGTCGACGCTCTCTCGCGCATCCGCCAAAGTCGCTCATTTTTTTCCACGGGCCACAGTGACCATGCAGGACACGCACGCCAAAATTTGTCACGTTCCGACACTGTACGGATTTTCTATGATTTTCTGCACCGAAAACCCCTAAAACACTGCCCGGACGTGAAGCAACGTGCGTTCGTAGTCCGATTTCATTCATCTCAGGCCACACGCGCTGCCAAAAGTTGGGTGCATTCCAGCAAACCACGCTGGCAATTGCTGTGCAACCCGGTGGTTTCGGTATGGGCAGAGGGGACCCTCGGTCGTACGTCTCTCCGTCGCATCTGCCAAAGTCGCTCATTTTTTTCCACGGGCCACGGTGACCATGCAGGACACGCACGCCAAAATTTGTCGCGTTCCGACGCTGTAAGGATTTTCTATGATTTTCAGCACCGAAAACCCCTAAAACACTGCCCGGACGTGACGCAATGTGCTTTCGTAGTCCGATTTCGTTCATCTCTAGCGTGCAGTCCCCGGGCGGGTCCCCACACGCGCTGCCAAAACTTGGGTGCATTCCGGCAAACCGCACTGGCACTTGCTGTGCAACCCGGTGGTTTTGGTATGGGCGGAGGGACCCTGGTCGACGCCTCCGTCGATCCGCCAAAGTCGCCATTTTTTCCACGGGCAACAAGTGACTATGCAGACACACACGCCAAAATATGTCGATTCCAACGATATGGATTTTCTATGATTTTCCGCGACCGAAACCACTAAAACAATGCCCGGACGTGACGCAACGTATGCTCTTAGTCCGATTTTGTTCATATATGGCATGCGGTTCCCGGCGGGTCCCCACACGCGCCGCCAAAGTTGGGTGTATTCCGCAAACCGTGACCGCACTTGCTGTGCAACCCAGTGGTTTCGGTATGGGCGGAGGGGACCCTCGGTCGTACGTCTCTCCGTCGCATCCGCCAAAGTCGCTCATTTTTTCCACGGGCCACAGTGACCATGCAGGACACGCACAACAAAATATGTCGCATTCCGAAGCTGTACGGATTTTCTATGATTTTCCGAACCGAAAACCACTAAAAACACTGCCCGGACATGACGCAACATGCGTTCGTAGTCCAATTTCGTTCATCTATTATGTGCGGTCCCCGGGCGGGTCCCCACACGCGCTGCCAAAAGTTGGGTGCATTCAGGCAAACCGCACTCGCACCTGCTGTGCAACCCGGTGGTTTCGGTATGGCGGAGGGGACCCTCGGTCGTACGTCTCTAAGTCGCATCCGCCAAAGTCGCTCAATTTTTTCCACGGGCCACAAGTGACTATGCAGGCACGACGCCAAAATTTGTCGGTTCCGACGCCAGATGGATTTTCTATGATTTTCCGCACCGAAACCCCTAAAACACCGCCGGACGTGACGCAACGTATGCTCAGAGTCCAATTTCATTCATCTCTGGCGTGCGGTCCCCAAGCGGGTCCCCACATGCGCTGCCAAAATTTGGGTGCATTCGGGCAAACCGCACTAGCACTTGTTGTGCAACCCGATGGTTTCGGTATGGGCGGTGGGGAACCTCGGTCGACGTCTCTCCGTCGATCCGCCAAAGTCGCTCATTTTTTTCCACGGTCCACAAGACTATGCAGACACGACGCCAAAATTTGTCACGCCCGACATCAGACGGATTTTCTATGATTTTCCGCACCGAAAACCCTTAAACACTCGCCCGGACGTGACGCAACGCGTGCGTCAGAGTCCGATTTCATTCATCTCAGGCGTGTGGTCCCGAGGCGGGTTCCCACACGCGCTGCCAAAAGTTGGGTGCATTCCGGCAAACCACGCTGGCAATTGCTGTGCAACCCGGTGGTTTCGGTATGGGCGAGGGGACCTCGGTCGACGCCTCCGTCGTCGATCCGCCAAAGTCGCTCATTTTTTTCCACGGGCCACGGTGACCATGCAGAGCACGCACGCCAAAATTTGTCGCGTTCCGACGCTATAAGGATTTTCTATGATTTTCAGCACCGAAAACCCCTAAAACACTGCCCTGACGTGACGCAATGTGCTTTCGTAGTCCGATTTCGTTCATCTCTAGCGTGCAGTCCTCGGGCGGGTCCCCACACGCGCTGCCAAAACTTCGGTGCATTCCGGCAAACCGCACTGGCACTTGCTGTGCAACCCCGGTGGTTTCGATATGGGCGGAGGGGACCCTCGGTCGTACGTCTCTCCGTCGATCCGCCAAAGTCGCCATCTATTTCCACGGGCCACAAGACTATGCAGGGCACGCACGCCAAAATGTGTCGCGTTCCAACGCTGTATGGATGTTCTATGATTTTCCGCACCGAAAACCACTAAAAACACTGCCCGGACGTGACGCAACGTGCCTTCTTAGTCCGATTTTGTTCATCTCTGGCGTGCGGTCCCCTGGCGGGTCCCCACGCGCACTGCCAAAAGTTGGGTGCATTCCGGCAAACCGCACTGGCACTTGCTCTGCAACCCGGTGGTTTCGGTATGGGTGGAGGGGACCCTCGGTCGTACGTCTCTCCGTCGCATCCGCCAAAGTCGCCAATTTTTTCCACGGGCCACAAGTGACTATGCAGGCACGACGCCAAAATTTGTCGTGTTCCGACGCAGATGGATTTTCTATGATTTTCCGCACCGAAACCCCTAAAACCCTGCGCCGGACGTGACGCAACGCGTGCGCTCAGAGTCCAATTTCATTCATCTTCGGCGGCGGTCCCTGCGGGTCCCCACACGCGCTGCCAAAAGTTGGGTGCATTCGGGCAAACCGCACTGGCACTTGCTGTGCAACCCGATGGTTTCGGTATGGGCGGTGGGGAACCTCGGTCGACGCTCTCCGTCGATCCGCCAAAGTCGCCATTTTTTTCCACGGGCCACAAGTGACTATGCAGACACACGACGCCAAAATTTGTTGCGCTCCAACATCAGACGGATTTTCTATGATTTTCCGCACCGAAACCACTAAAACACCGCCGGATGTGACGCAACATCCGTTCATAGTCCGATTTCATTCATCTCTGGCGCGTGGTCCCCGAGCGGGTCCCCACATGCGCTGCCAAAAGTTGGGTGCATTCCGGCAAACCGTACTGGCACTTGCTGTGCAACCCGGTGGTTTCGGTATGTATGGGGGACCTCGACAGATGTCTCTCGTCGCATCCGCCAAAGTCGCTCATTTTTTTCCATGGGCCACAGTGACCATGCAGGACACGCACGCCAAAATTTGTCACGTTCCGACACTGTACGGATTTTCTATGATTTTCCGGACCGAAAACCCCTAAAACACTGCCCGGACGTGACGCAACGTGCGTTCGTAGTCCGATTTCATTCATCTCAGGCGTGCGGTCCCCAGGCGGGTCCCCACACGCGCTGCCAAAAGTTGGGTGCATTCCGGCAAACCACGCTGGCAATTGCTGTGCAACCCGGTGGTTTCGGTATGGGCAGAGGGGACCCTCGGTCGTACGTCTCTCCGTCGCATCTGCCAAAGTCGCTCATTTTTTTCCACGGGCCACGGTGACCATGCAGAGCACGCACGCCAAAATTTGTCGCGTTCCGACGCTGTAAGGATTTTCTATGATTTTCAGCACCGAAAACCCCTAAAACACTGCCCGGACGTGACGCAATGTGCTTTCGTAGTCCGATTTCGTTCATCTCTAGCGTGCAGTCCCCGGGCGGGTCCCCACAAGCGCTGCCAAAACTTGGGTGCATTCCGGCAAACCGCGACCGCACTTGCTCAGTAATCCGGTGGTTTTGGTATGGGTGGAGGGACCCTCGGTCGACGCCTCTCCGTCGATCCGCCAAAGTCGCCATTTTTTCCACGGCAACAAGGACTATGCCGAGACGACGCCAAAATATGTCGCATTCCGACGCTATATGGATTTTCTATGATTTTCCGCACTGAAAACCACTAAAAACAATGCCCGGACGTGACGCAACGTGCATTCCTAGTCCGATTTCGTTCATATATAGCATGCGGTTCCCGGGCGGGTCCCCACACGCGCTGCCAAAAGTTGGGTGCATTCCGGCAAACCGCTACCGCACTTGGTCAGGCAACCCGGTGGTTTGGGTATGGGCGAGGGGACCCTCGGTCGACGCTCTCCGTCAGATCCGCCAAAGTCGCCATTTTTTCCACGGGCCACAAGTGACTATGCAGGACACGACAACAAAATATGTCGATTCCGTCAGACGGATTTTCTATGATTTTCCAACCGAAACCACTAAAACACCGCCGGACATGACGCAACATGCGCTCAGAGTCCGATTTCGTTCATCTATTGCGGCGGTCCCCGGGCAGGTCCCCACACGCCCTGCCAAAAGTTGGGTGCATTCCGGCAAACCACACTCGCACTTGCTGTGCAACCCGGTGGTTTCGGTATGGGCGGAGGGGACCCTCGGTCGTACGTCTCTCCGTCGCATCCGCCAAAGTCGCTCAATTTTTTCCACGGGCCACAGTGACCACGCAGGGCACGCACGCCAAAATTTGTCGTGTTCCGACGCTGTATGGATTTTCTATGATTTTCCGCACCGAAAACCCCTAAAACACTGCCCGGATTTGACGCAACGTGCGTTCGTAGTCCAATTTCATTCATCTCTGGCGTGCGGTCCCCAAGCGGGTCCCCACACGCGCTGCAAAAAGTTGGGTGCATTCGGGCAAACCGCACTGGCACATGCTGTGCAACCCGATGGTTTCGGTATGGGCGGTGGGGAACCTCGATCGTACGTCTCTCCGTCGCATCCGCCAAAGTCGCTCATTTTCTTTCCATGGGTGTAACGCCCCGGATCCGATGCGCCAGGTGTCTGCCAGTTATTCGCCGTCGTTGCCATGTCATGTGCTTGCGTGTTGCACTTTGCCATGTCATCATTTGCATTTTATCATGTCATCATGTGCATTTCATTTTGCATACATGTTCGTCTCATGCATCCGAGCATTTTCCCCGCTGTCTGCTTTTGCAATCCGGCGCCCTATGTCCTCCGGCTCCTCTTCTCCCTTCTCTTGTGTGGGTATTAAACTTTCTCGGAATGGCCCGAGGTTTGCCAAGCGGCCTTGGTATTGCACCGGTAGACCGCCTGTCAAGTTTCGTGCCATTTGGAGGTCGTTTGATACTCCAACTGTTAATCGGGTAACCGTAAAAGCCTCTTTTGTTTGCAGCCCAACACCCTTTCCAAAGTGGCCCAAAACACACCAAACTCCCCTCCATGCTCTTGGTCGCTCGATCACGATCGCAGGGTCAAAACCGCCTCATTTGACTCTCCTAGCTCCCTCTACCTATAAACTAGACCCCCCTGATTTTTCAAGCAGATCAAACCCTAGGCTCTTCCTCAGGCGCCGCGACACGTCCGGCCCATGCCCGACATGTCCGCTACACCCTTGCCAATGGGTGCCGCCACGCACTTGCTCCACAAGGCCTGCTTAATCGCAGCGCCACTGGCCTCCTCAAGGCCCTCACACCCATGGCTCATGGAGCCCATCCGGGGCCACATGCTCTGGCTCATACCCACCGCCCACACACCATTGCTGGCTTGACCCGACCTCGCCTCATTCATATACATACGCAGAGATCCGCTAGATTCACACAAGGCTTGCTTGCCTTGGATAGCTGGCCCTCACACAGATTGCTCTTCCGCCACGGCGCCAAGGCCCTACGGCCCGCACCTCGCCGCTGCCGCCTTCCCTCACGGCAGAGCGCTCACCGACCTCCGGCAGAGCGCCCGGCGCCGCCCGGCCGGATCCGCCGCCCTCCGCCGGATCCGCCCCCTCAGACTCTCCCGAGCTCCCGGCCATTTCTCCACCTGTCTCCATGAGTCTCCGACGAGCATCGCTTCCGTGTAACGAGGTTGACTTTTAAAATTCCACCAAGTCCCTGGGCTGATATTTTCATGGCATTTTCATCGCATCACATCTCCGCACCTGTGGCTCCGTTTTGGGCGTATAATATGTCAAATTGTTTGTCTCGAAGAGTACATCATTTCATTCCATTGCCCCATTTTCATTTGAGCTCATCTTGATGCCCGAAATGCTGTTGGAAGAAGGCTTCAGATCGTTAGTTTCAGAATCTTATCAGCTCGAGCTCTTTTGTCATTTTTGCCATGAATTATGTGTGCACCTTATGAACTTGAGTCCTACATGTGAGTTGAACATTGCCATGCCATCTTTCCAGGGGTGTTTGCCATGTATTTTTCTGAGTTATGTGTTGACTAGAAAAAGCATGCAAAGTAGGGATGATGATGTTGCTGATTTCAGGAACTTAGTGATTTCACTAAGTCTTGTCCTGCTGTTATTTTTATGCCACATGTTCATGTTGTTACAGGGAGATCTATGGCCTTTTTGAGAATGATCAGTAAGGGTGTTTTGAACATATGGATGTGATCTATCCATCCATGCCTTTGTTGGCATTTATGAAGTAGTCTAGCATGTCTTTTTCGTGCTCTACTTTTGCTTGAAAATGTTTCCTGGCAGATTGTTTGCATGAGATTCAATTTTCACGAGGTCGCTAGAAGTTGATCCGTATGCTATGACCTTGCTCTTGCCATGCTTAGCTTCATAATCATGCCTTCTTACTGTTGGTTGCCTTGCCATGCCATGTATTGCTCTGTAGTGAGTGCATCGAGTGACGAACATGCCTACTGTTAACTGTTTTTGCCATGCCCAGTTTTTTCGCTAAGTCTGAAATCTGTAATAAAACTTGCTATGTTTACATGGGTGCCATCATTTCTTAAGGTCCTTTTTGGCTTATGGTCAGTAAGGGACTATTGATATATGCTTTGAGTAGAATCATGTCATGCCTTGTTTTGCTATTATAAGTTCCTGTAGCATGTTGTTTGCTTGCTCTAAACATGCCTTCCTGATGTTAATTCCTGGCATGTTAGTATTTTCACTAAGTCTGTGAACCTGATATTTTTAGCACTTTCACCATGCTTGTTTGAACATGTTATGATGTGATTTAGCCGTAGCTCAGTGCTCCTATTTTGTTAAGCATCTCCTGTAGTTCGCTGCAATATGCTTTGTTTTTATGTTGGGGTGATGTAGCATAGTTTCTTTGTGCTTGCTAAGTAGCATCGGGCTGCTAAACGCAGATTTGCATCATTCTTGTTTTGCTTGTCATTTGCAAACCGTGCATCCGATTCCGGTGATCTTTATATCGATTTCACCCGAAATAATCTCATCTTTCCAGTGGCATACTTGGTTTGCCGAGTTTATGCCTTGTTCATCATTTTCCTTCCGCAGCATACATATGCATTGCATATCACATCTCGCATAGCATGTCATGTTTTGCATCATATTGCTTGTGCATTGTTCCTTGTTTGATTGTGGTTCCGTTGCTTGTGTTCTTGCTTTGGGTAGAACCGGGAGACGAGTACATGAACGAGGAACCTGTTGAGAACGCCTACGAGGATCAAGCCTTCGACAACTCTGAGAACCTTGCAGGCAAGATGATCATACCCTCGAAATCACTTCTATCTTTGCTTGCTAGTTTGCTCGCTCTTTTGCTATGCCAATGCTGCGATGCCTACCATTTGCTTGTTAGCCTCCCAAATTGCCATGTCAAACCCCTAACCTTTTACACCTTTCCTATGCAAACCGTTGTTTGGCTATGTTACCGCTTTGCTCAAATTTCTCTTATAGCGCTTGTTAGTTGCAGTGAAGATTGAAGTTTGTTCCTTGTTGAACATGGAGATGTTGTTCCTTGTTGGAACATGTTTACTTGTTGGGATATCACAATATATCTTATTTAATTAATGCATCTATATACTTGGTAAAGGGTGGAAGGCTCGGCCTTATGCCCTGTGTTTTGTTCCACTCTTGCCGCCCTAGTTTCCGCCATATTGGTGTTATGTTCCCTGATTTTATGCTCCTTACACGGTTGGGCTATAATGGGAACCCCTTGACAGTTCGCTTTAAGTAAAGCTCCTCCAAAGAATGCCCAACATTGGTTTTACCATTTGCACTAACAACCTACCACCTTCCCTTGGGTTCTGCAGACTCAAGGGTCATGTTTATTTTAACCCCCCCGGCCAAGGCTCCGAGTGTTGGTCCGAACCGAAATGATCATGGGCCACCTCTCGGGAAACTTGAGGGTTGGTTTTACTCGAGCTAGTCTCATCCGAGTGTGCCCCGAGAAAGAGATATGTGCAGCTCCTATCGGGATTTGTTTCGGCACATTCGGGCGGTGTTGGGTTTAGTTTTACCTCGTCGAAATGTCTTGTTGTACCGGATACCGAGTCCGACGGAGTGTCTCGGTGGAGGTCTATTCCTCCGCTGACCGTGAGAGCTTGTCATGGGCTGTTGGGACAACCCCGCAGGATTTGAACTTTCAAAGCCGCCATTTTTTGTGGCACGGGAATTTGTTAACGTCCAGCCAGAAAACTATCGCAAAATACACAACAACGCCAAAATGATGGTCTCTTTCCGAGTCCGAAGTGAACACGGAGTTATTCTGATGATTTATAGGATCACTTCGATCATACTTTTATCGACCGTGCTTTTGCCCGGACGTTGAGCCACAATGCTAGTCGCTCAGAGTCCGATTTCCTTCATCTCTTAATAGTCTTGATCTCATGTCCCCGGCGGAGTCCCCACACGCCAGCCAAAAGTTGGGTGCATTCCGCAAACCGTGGATTTCCAAAACCCAGGTGATGCAACTAAGCTCAAGGAGGAGCTCGATGAAGATCTTGCCCTTTGTGTTGTTTCGCTCTAGTTGTTCAAGAGGGAGCCCAAGCTTAATCGTCGATCACTTGGGGTTCTTTCTTGTATTTTGGTTCCGTAGTCGGACCTGATTGTATCAACCCGTAATTGTGGTTTCGCCAACTATGTAACGGAGGGGACCTCTCACTTCGCTTTCAATGCGCCTGCTCTCTAAGTCGTGATCCGCCAAAGTCGCCATTTTTTTCCACGGGCCACAAGGACTATGCAGGACACGACGCCAAAATTTGTCGCGCTCCGACATCAGACGGATTTTCTATGATTTTCCGCACCGAAAACCCTTAAACACCGCCCGGACGTGACGCAACGCGCGCTCAGAGTCCGATTTCATTCATCTCAGCGCAGGGTCCCCATGCGGTCCCCACACGCGCCGCCAAAAGTTGGGTGCATTCCGCAAACCACGACCGCACTTGCCAGGCAACCCGTGGTTTCGGATGGGCGAGGGGACCTCGGTCGACGCTCTCCGTCGATCCGCCAAAGTCGCCATTTTTTTCCACGGGCCACAAGTGACTATGCAGAGCACGACGCCAAAATTTGTCGCGTTCGACACTTTAACGGATTTTCTATGATTTTCCGCACCGAAACCCCTAAAACACCGCCCGGACGTGACGCAACGTGCTTTCAGAGTCCGATTTCGTTCATCTCTAGCGCAGGTCCCCGGCGGGTCCCCACACGCGCCGCCAAAAGTTGGGTGCATTCCGCAAACCGTGACTGCACTTGCAGGCAACCCGGTGGTTTCGGATGGGCGGGGGACCTCGGTCGACGCTCTCCGTCGATCCGCCAAAGTCGCCATTTTTTTCCACGGGCCACAAGTGACTATGCAGGACACGACGCCAAAATTTGTCGCGCTCCGACATCAGACGGATTTTCTATGATTTTCCGCACCGAAACCCCTAAAACACTGCCGGACGTGACGCAACGCGCGCTCAGAGTCCGATTTCATTCATCTCAGCGCGCGGTCCCGGAGGGTCCCCACACGCGCGCCAAAAGTTGGGTGCATTCCGCAAACCACGACTGCACTTGCTGTGCAACCCGGTGGTTTCGTATGGGCGAGGGGACCTCGGTCGACGCTCTCCGTCAGATCCGCCAAAGTCGCCATTTTTTTCCACGGGCCACAAGTGACTATGCAGGACACGACGCCAAAATTTGTCGCGTTCCGACGCTGAAGGATTTTCTATGATTTTCCGCACCGAAACCCCTAAAACACGCCCGGACGTGACGCAACGTGCGCTCAGAGTCCGATTTCGTTCATCTCTAGCGCAGCGGTCCCCGGGCGGGTCCCCACACGCACCGCCAAAAGTTGGGTGCATTCCGCAAACCGCGACCGGCACTTGTCAGGCAACCCGATGGTTTCGGTATGGGCGAGGGGACCTCGATCAGACGCCTCTCCGCCGCATCCGCCAAAGTCGCCATTTTTTTCCACGGGCCACAAGTGACTATGCAGACACGACGCCAAAATTTGTCGCGCTCCGACATCAGACGGATTTTCTATGATTTTCCGCACCGAAACCCCTAAAACACGCCCGGACGTGACGCAACGCGCGCTCAGAGTCCGATTTCATCATCTCGCGCGTGTGGTCCCCGGCGGTCCCCACACGCGCCGCCAAAAGTTGGGTGCATTCCGCAAACCGCGACCGCACTTGCAGGCAACCCGTGGTTTCGATATGGGCGAGGGGACCTCGGTCGACGCCTCTCCGTCAGATCCGCCAAAGTCGCCATTTTTTTCCACGGGCCACAAGTGACTATGCAGAGCACGACGCTAAAATTTGTCGCGTTCCGACGCTGACGGATTTTCTATGATTTTCCGCACCGAAACCCCTAAAACACTGCCCGGACGTGACGCAACGTGCGCTCAGAGTCCGATTTCGTTCATCTCTAGCGCGCGGTCCCCGGCGGTCCCCACACGCGCCGCCAAAAGTTGGGTGCATTCCGCAAACCGCGACTGCACTTGCTGGCAACCCGGTGGTTTCGTATGGGCGAGGGGACCTCGGTCGACGCTCTCCGTCGATCCGCCAAAGTCGCCATTTTTTTCCACGGGCCACAAGTGACTATGCAGGACACGACGCCAAAATTTGTCGCGTCCGACGCCAGTAAGGATTTTCTATGATTTTCCGCACCGAAACCCCTAAAACACTGCCCGGACGTGACGCAACGTGCGCTCAGAGTCCGATTTCGTTCATCTCTAGCGCAGGTCCCCGGCGGGTCCCCACACGCCGCCAAAACTTGGGTGCATTCCGCAAACCGCGACTGCACTTGTCAGGCAACCCGGTGGTTTCGGTATGGGCGAGGGGACCTCGGTCGACGCTCTCCGTCGATCCGCCAAAGTCGCCATTTTTTCCACGGGCCACAAGTGACTATGCAGACACGACGCCAAAATTTGTCGATTCGACGCTTATACGGATTTTCTATGATTTTCCGCACCGAAACCACTAAAACACTGCCCGGACGTGACGCAACGCGCATTCCTAGTCCGATTTCGTTCATCTCTAGCATGCGGTCCCCGGCGGGTCCCCACACGCTACGCCAAAAGTTGGGTGCATTCCGCAAACCGCACTGCACTTGTCAGGCAACCCGTGGTTTCGTATGGGCGAGGGGACCTCGGTCGACGCTCTCCGTCGATCCGCCAAAGTCGCCATTTTTTCCACGGGCCACAAGTGACTATGCAGGACGCGACGCCAAAATTTGTCGCGTTCCGACGCAGACGGATTTTCTATGATTTTCCGCACCGAAACCACTAAAACACCGCCCGACGTGACGCAACGTGCGCTCAGAGTCCGATTTCGTTCATCTCTTGCGCGGCGGTCCCCGGCGGGTCCCCACACGCGCCGCCAAAAGTTGGGTGCATTCCGCAAACCGCGACTGCACTTGCTGGCAACCCGGTGGTTTCGTATGGGCGAGGGGACCTCGGTCAGACGCTCTCCGCCGATCCGCCAAAGTCGCCATTTTTTTCCACGGGCCACAAGTGACTATGCAGGCACGACGCCAAAATTTGTCGCGTTCCGACGCAGACGGATTTTCTATGATTTTCCGCACCGAAAACCCCTAAACACCGCCCGGACGTGACGCAACGGCGCTCAGAGTCCGATTTCATTCATCTCGCGCGCGGTCCCCGCGGGTCCCCACACGCTACCGCCAAAAGTTGGGTGCATTCCGCAAACCGCGACTGCACTTGCCAGGCAACCCGGTGGTTTCGGATGGGCGGGGGGACCTCGATCAGACGCCTCCGTCGTGATCCGCCAAAGTCGCCATTTTTTTCCACGGGCCATAGACTATGCAGACACGACGCCAAAATTTGTCGCGCTCCGACATCAGATGGATTTTCTATGATTTTCCGCACCGAAACCCCTAAAACACTGCCCGGACGTGACGCAACGCGCGCTCAGAGTCCGATTTCATTCATCTCAGCGCGCAGGTCCCCGGCGGTCCCCACACGCGCCGCCAAAAGTTGGGTGCATTCCGCAAACCGCGACTGCACTTGCTGTGCAACCCGGTGGTTTCGGTATGGGCGAGGGGACCTCGGTCGACGCCTCTCCGTCGATCCGCCAAAGTCGCCATTTTTTTCCACGGGCCACAAGTGACTATGCAGAGCACGACGCCAAAATTTGTCGCGTTCCGACGCAGACGGATTTTCTATGATTTTCCGCACCGAAACCCCTAAAACACTGCCCGGACGTGACGCAACGTGCGCAGAGTCCGATTTCGTTCATCTCTAGCGCAGCGTCCCCGGGCGGGTCCCCACACGCGCCGCCAAAAGTTGGGTGCATTCCGCAAACCGCGACTGCACTTGCAGGCAACCCGTGGTTTCGTATATGGGCGGAGGGGACCTCGGTCGACGCCTCTCTCGTGATCCGCCAAAGTCGCCATTTTTTTCCACGGGCCACAAGTGACTATGCAGGACACGACGCCAAAATTTGTCGCGTTCCGACGCTTATATGGATTTTCTATGATTTTCCGCACCGAAACCACTAAAACACTGCCCGGACGTGACGCAACGTGCGCTCAGAGTCCGATTTCGTTCATCTCGCGCGCGGTCCCCGGCGGGTCCCCACACGCGCGCCAAAAGTTGGGTGCATTCCGCAAACCGCGACTGCACTTGCCGTGCAACCCGTGGTTTCGGATGGGCGGGGACCTCGGTCGACGCTCTCCGTCGATCCGCCAAAGTCGCCATTTTTTCCACGGGCCACAAGTGACTATGCAGGACACGACGCCAAAATTTGTCGCGTTCCGACGCTCAGACGGATTTTCTATGATTTTCCGCACCGAAACCACTAAAACACTGCCCGGACGTGACGCAACGCGCGCTCAGAGTCCGATTTCGTTCATCTCTTGCGCGGCGGTCCCCGGCGGGTCCCCACACGCGCCGCCAAAAGTTGGGTGCATTCCGCAAACCGCGACTGCACTTGCAGTGCAACCCGTGGTTTCGATGGGCGAGGGGACCCTCGGTCGACGCTCTCCGTCGATCCGCCAAAGTCGCCATTTTTTTCCACGGGCCACAAGTGACTATGCAGGCACGACGCCAAAATTTGTCGCGTTCCGACGCAGATGGATTTTCTATGATTTTCCGCACCGAAACCCTAAAACACTGCCCGGACGTGACGCAACGCGCGCTCAGAGTCCGATTTCATTCATCTCTCGCGCGGGGTCCCCGGCGGGTCCCCACACGCGCCGCCAAAAGTTGGGTGCATTCCGCAAACCGCGACTGCACTTGTCAGGCAACCCGTGGTTTCGGATGGGCGGAGGGGACCTCGGTCGACGCTCTCCGCCGATCCGCCAAAGTCGCCATTTTTTTCCACGGGCCACAAGGACTATGCAGGACACGCACGCCAAAATTTGTCGCTCCGACATCAGACGGATTTTCTATGATTTTCCGCACCGAAACCCCTAAAACACTGGCCAGACGTGACGCAACGTACGTTCATAGTCCGATTTCATTCATCTCTAGCGCGCGGTCCCCCGCGGGTCCCCACACGCGCCGCCAAAAGTTGGGTGCATTCCGCAAACCGCGACCGCACTTGCTGTGCAACCCGGTGGTTTCGTATGGGCGGAGGGGACCTCGGTCGACGCTCTCCGTCGATCCGCCAAAGTCGCCATTTTTTTCCACGGGCCACAGTGACTATGCAGGACACGACGCCAAAATTTGTCGCGCTCCGACGCAGACGGATTTTCTATGATTTTCCGCACCGAAACCCTAAAACACTGCCCGGACGTGACGCAACGTGCGCTCAGAGTCCGATTTCGTTCATCTCTAGCGCGGTCCCCGGCGGGTCCCCACACGCGCCGCCAAAAGTTGGGTGCATTCCGCAAACCGTGACTGCACTTGCTGTGCAACCCGTGGTTTCGTATGGGCGAGGGGACCTCGGTCGACGCCTCTCCGTCGTGATCCGCCAAAGTCGCCATTTTTTTCCACGGGCCACAAGTGACTATGCAGGACACGACGCCAAAATTTGTCGCGCTCCGACATCAGACGGATTTTCTATGATTTTCCGCACCGAAACCCCTAAAACACTGCCCGGACGTGACGCAACGCGCGCTCAGAGTCCGATTTCATTCATCTCTAGCGCGGCGGTCCCCGGCGGTCCCCACACGCGCCGCCAAAAGTTGGGTGCATTCCGCAAACCGCGACCGCACTTGCCAGGCAACCCGTGGTTTCGGTATGGGCGAGGGGACCTCGGTCAGACGCCTCTCCGTCGTGATCCGCCAAAGTCGCCATTTTTTTCCACGGGCCACAAGTGACTATGCAGGACACGACGCCAAAATTTGTCGCGCTCCGACGCAGACGGATTTTCTATGATTTTCCGCACCGAAACCCCTAAAACACCGCCCGGACGTGACGCAACGTGCGCTCAGAGTCCGATTTCGTTCATCTCTCGCGCGCGGTCCCGGCGGGTCCCCACACGCGCCGCCAAAAGTTGGGTGCATTCCGCAAACCGCGACCGGCACTTGTCAGGCAACCCGTGGTTTCGTATGGGCGGAGGGGACCTCGGTCAGACGCCTCTCCGTCGATCCGCCAAAGTCGCCATTTTTTCCACGGGCCACAAAGTGACTATGCAGGACACGACGCCAAAATTTGTCGCGTTCCGACGCAGACGGATTTTCTATGATTTTCCGCACCGAAACCACTAAAACACTGCCCGGACGTGACGCAACGCGCGCTCAGAGTCCGATTTCGTTCATCTCGCGCGCGGTCCCCGGCGGGTCCCCACACGCGCCGCCAAAAGTTGGGTGCATTCCGCAAACCGCGACTGCACTTGTCAGGCAACCCGTGGTTTCGGTATGGGCGGAGGGGACCTCGGTCGACGCTCCGTCGATCCGCCAAAGTCGCCATTTTTTTCCACGGGCCACAAGGACTATGCAGGACACGACGCCAAAATTTGTCGCGTTCCGACGCAGACGGATTTTCTATGATTTTCCGCACCGAAACCACTAAAACACTGCCCGGACGTGACGCAACGCGCGCTCAGAGTCCGATTTCGTTCATCTCGCGCGCGGTCCCCGGCGGGTCCCCACACGCGCCGCCAAAAGTTGGGTGCATTCCGCAAACCGCACCGCACTTGCTGTGCAACCCGTGGTTTCGTATGGGCGGAGGGACCTCGGTCGACGCTCTCCGTCGATCCGCCAAAGTCGCCATTTTTTTCCACGGGCCACAAGTGACTATGCAGGCACGACGCCAAAATTTGTCGCGTTCCGACGCCAGATGGATTTTCTATGATTTTCCGCACCGAAAACCCCTAAAACACCGCCGGACGTGACGCAACGTGCGCTCAGAGTCCGATTTCGTTCATCTCTAGCGCGCGGTCCCCGGCGGTCCCCACACGCGCCGCCAAAAGTTGGGTGCATTCCGCAAACCGCGACCGGCACTTGCAGGCAACCCGGTGGTTTCGGTATGGGCGGAGGGGACCTCGGTCGACGCCTCTCCGTCGTGATCCGCCAAAGTCGCCATTTTTTTCCACGGGCCACAAGTGACTATGCAGGACACGACGCCAAAATTTGTCGCGTTCGACGCTGACGGATTTTCTATGATTTTCCGCACCGAAACCCCTAAAACACTGCCCGGACGTGACGCAACGTGCGCTCAGAGTCCGATTTCGTTCATCTCTAGCGCAGCGTCCCCGGGCGGTCCCCACACGCGCGCCAAAAGTTGGGTGCATTCCGCAAACCGCGACCGGCACTTGCTGGCAACCCGGTGGTTTCGGTATGGGCGGAGGGGACCTCGGTCGACGCCTCCGTCGATCCGCCAAAGTCGCCATTTTTTTCCACGGGCCACAAGTGACTATGCAGGACACGACGACGCCAAAATTTGTCGCGCTCCGACGCTCAGACGGATTTTCTATGATTTTCCGCACCGAAAACCCCTAAAACACCGCCCGGACGTGACGCAACGTGCGCTCAGAGTCCGATTTCGTTCATCTCTAGCGCGGCGGTCCCGGGCGGGTCCCCACACGCGCCGCCAAAAGTTGGGTGCATTCCGCAAACCGCACTGCACTTGCAGTGCAACCCGTGGTTTCGGTATGGGCGAGGGGACCTCGGTCGACGCCTCTCCGTCAGATCCGCCAAAGTCGCCATTTTTTTCCACGGGCCACAAGTGACTATGCAGGACACGACGCCAAAATTTGTCGCGTTCGACGCTGTACGGATTTTCTATGATTTTCCGCACCGAAACCCCTAAAACACTGCCCGGACGTGACGCAACGTGCGCTCAGAGTCCGATTTCGTTCATCTCTAGCGCGCGGTCCCGGCGGGTCCCCACACGCGCCGCCAAAAGTTGGGTGCATTCCGCAAACCGCGACTGCACTTGCAGTGCAACCCGGTGGTTTCGGTATGGGCGAGGGGACCTCGGTCGACGCCTCTCCGTCGATCCGCCAAAGTCGCCATTTTTTTCCACGGGCCACAAGTGACTATGCAGACACGACGCCAAAATTTGTCGCGCTCCGACGCAGACGGATTTTCTATGATTTTCCGCACCGAAACCACTAAAACACTGCCCGGACGTGACGCAACGTGCGCTCAGAGTCCGATTTCGTTCATCTCTCGGCGCGCGGTCCCCGGCGGGTCCCCACACGCCGCCAAAAGTTGGGTGCATTCCGCAAACCGCGACTGCACTTGCAGTGCAACCCGTGGTTTCGTATGGGCGAGGGGACCTCTCGTCGACGCTCTCCGTCGATCCGCCAAAGTCGCCATTTTTTTCCACGGGCCACAAGTGACTATGCAGGACACGACGCCAAAATTTGTCGCGTTCGACGCAGACGGATTTTCTATGATTTTCCGCACCGAAACCCCTAAAACACTGCCCGGACGTGACGCAACGCATGCGCTCAGAGTCCGATTTCGTTCATCTCTAGCGCGGCGTCCCCGGCGGGTCCCCACACGCGCCGCCAAAAGTTGGGTGCATTCCGCAAACCGCGACCGCACTTGCAGGCAACCCGGTGGTTTCGGTATGGGCGAGGGGACCTCGGTCGACGCTCTCCGCAGATCCGCCAAAGTCGCCATTTTTTTCCACGGGCCACAAGTGACTATGCAGACACGACGCCAAAATTTGTCGCGTCCGACGCCAGACGGATTTTCTATGATTTTCCGCACCGAAACCCCTAAAACACTCCCCGACGTGACGCAACGTGCGCTCAGAGTCCGATTTCGTTCATCTCTCGCGCGGCGGTCCCCGGCGGGTCCCCACACGCGCCGCCAAAAGTTGGGTGCATTCCGCAAACCGCGACCGGCACTTGCTGTGCAACCCGTGGTTTCGTATGGGCGGAGGGGACCTCGGTCGACGCTCTCCGTCGTGATCCGCCAAAGTCGCCATTTTTTTCCACGGGCCACAAGTGACTATGCAGGACACGACGCCAAAATTTGTCGCGTTCGACGCTGACGGATTTTCTATGATTTTCCGCACCGAAACCCCTAAAACACCGCCCGGACGTGACGCAACGTGCGCTCAGAGTCCGATTTCGTTCATCTCTAGCGCGGTCCCCGGCGGGTCCCCACACGCCCGCCAAAAGTTGGGTGCATTCCGCAAACCGCGACTGCACTTGCTGTGGCAACCCGGTGGTTTCGGTATGGGCGAGGGGACCTCGGTCGACGCTCTCCGTCGTGATCCGCCAAAGTCGCCATTTTTTTCCACGGGCCACAGTGACTATGCAGGACACGACGCCAAAATTTGTCGCGTCCGACGCAGACGGATTTTCTATGATTTTCCGCACCGAAACCACTAAAACACCGCCCGGACGTGACGCAACGCGCGCTCAGAGTCCGTTTTCGTTCATCTCTAGCGTGCGGTCCCCGGGCGGGTCCCCACACGCGCCGCCAAAAGTTGGGTGCATTCCGCAAACCGCGACTGCACTTGTCAGGCAACCCGTGGTTTCGTATGGGCGAGGGGACCTCGGTCGACGCTCTCCGTCGTGATCCGCCAAAGTCGCCATTTTTTTCCACGGGCCACAAGTGACTATGCAGGACACGACGCCAAAATTTGTCGCGTTCCGACGCAGACGGATTTTCTATGATTTTCCGCACCGAAACCACTAAAACACTCGCCCGGACGTGACGCAACGCGCGCTCAGAGTCCGATTTCGTTCATCTCTAGCGCGCGGTCCCCGGCGGGTCCCCACACGCGCCGCCAAAAGTTGGGTGCATTCCGCAAACCGCGACTGCACTTGCTGTGCAACCCGTGGTTTCGGTATGGGCGGAGGGGACCTCGGTCGACGCCTCCGCCGATCCGCCAAAGTCGCCATTTTTTTCCACGGGCCACAAGTGACTATGCAGACACGCGACGCCAAAATTTGTCGCGTTCGACGCTGACGGATTTTCTATGATTTTCCGCACCGAAACCCTAAAACACCGCCCGGACGTGACGCAACGCGCGCTCAGAGTCCGATTTCGTTCATCTCGGCGCGGCGGTCCCCGGCGGGTCCCCACACGCGCGCCAAAAGTTGGGTGCATTCCGCAAACCGCGACTGCACTTGCTGGCAACCCGTGGTTTCGGTATGGGCGAGGGGACCTCGGTCGACGCTCTCCGTCGTGATCCGCCAAAGTCGCCATTTTTTTCCACGGGCCACAAGTGACTATGCAGGACACGACGCCAAAATTTGTCGCTTCCGACGCTGACGGATTTTCTATGATTTTCCGCACCGAAACCCCTAAAACACTGCCCGGACGTGACGCAACGTGCGCTCAGAGTCCGATTTCGTTCATCTCTGCGCGCGGTCCCGGCGGGTCCCCACACGCGCCGCCAAAAGTTGGGTGCATTCCGCAAACCGCGACTGCACTTGCTGTGCAACCCGTGGTTTCGGATGGGCGGAGGGGACCTCGGTCGACGCCTCTCCGCCGATCCGCCAAAGTCGCCATTTTTTTCCACGGGCCACAAGTGACTATGCAGACACGACGCCAAAATTTGTCGCGTTCGACGCAGACGGATTTTCTATGATTTTCCGCACCGAAACCCCTAAAACACCGCCCGACGTGACGCAACGTGCGCTCAGAGTCCGATTTCGTTCATCTCGCGCGCGGTCCCCGGCGGGTCCCCACACGCGCCGCCAAAAGTTGGGTGCATTCCGCAAACCGCGACTGGCACTTGCTGTGCAACCCGTGGTTTCGTATGGGCGGAGGGGACCTCGGTCGACGCCTCTCCGTCGATCCGCCAAAGTCGCCATTTTTTTCCACGGGCCACAAGTGACTATGCAGGACACGACGCCAAAATTTGTCGCGCTCCGACGCTGTACGGATTTTCTATGATTTTCCGCACCGAAACCCCTAAAACACTGCCCGGACGTGACGCAACGCGCGCTCAGAGTCCGATTTCGTTCATCTCTAGCGGCGGCGGTCCCCGGCGGGTCCCCACACGCCGCCAAAAGTTGGGTGCATTCCGCAAACCGCGACTGGCACTTGCTGTGCAACCCGGTGGTTTCGGTATGGGCGGAGGGACCTCGTCGACGCCTCCGTCGATCCGCCAAAGTCGCCATTTTTTTCCACGGGCCACAAGTGACTATGCAGGACACGACGCCAAAATTTGTCGCGTTCCGACGCTCAGACGGATTTTCTATGATTTTCCGCACCGAAACCACTAAAACACTGCCCGGACGTGACGCAACGCGCTCAGAGTCCGATTTCGTTCATCTCTCGCGCGGCGGTCCCCGGCGGGTCCCCACACGCGCCGCCAAAAGTTGGGTGCATTCCGCAAACCGCGACCGCACTTGCTGTGCAACCCGTGGTTTCGTATGGGCGGAGGGGACCTCGGTCGACGCTCTCCGTCGATCCGCCAAAGTCGCCATTTTTTTCCACGGGCCACAAGGACTATGCAGACACGACGCCAAAATTTGTCGCGCTCGACGCTGACGGATTTTCTATGATTTTCCGCACCGAAACCCCTAAAACACTGCCGGACGTGACGCAACGCGCGCTCAGAGTCCGATTTCGTTCATCTCTCGCGCAGGTCCCCCGGCGGGTCCCCACACGCGCCGCCAAAGTTGGGTGCATTCCGCAAACCGCGACCGCACTTGCAGTGCAACCCGTGGTTTCGGTATGGGCGAGGGGACCTCGGTCGACGCCTCTCCGTCGATCCGCCAAAGTCGCCATTTTTTTCCACGGGCCACAAGTGACTATGCAGGACACGACGCCAAAATTTGTCGCGCTCGACGCCAGACGGATTTTCTATGATTTTCCGCACCGAAACCCCTAAAACACTGCCCGGACGTGACGCAACGCGCTCAGAGTCCGATTTCGTTCATCTCTAGCGCGGCGGTCCCCGGCGGGTCCCCACGCGCCGCCAAAAGTTGGGTGCATTCCGCAAACCGCGACCGCACTTGCTGTGCAACCCGGTGGTTTCGTATGGGCGGAGGGGACCTCGGTCGACGCCTCTCCGTCGATCCGCCAAAGTCGCCATTTTTTTCCACGGGCCACAAGTGACTATGCAGGACACGACGCCAAAATTTGTCGCGTTCCGACGCAGACGGATTTTCTATGATTTTCCGCACCGAAACCACTAAAACACGCCCGGACGTGACGCAACGCGCGCTCAGAGTCCGATTTCGTTCATCTCTAGCGCGCGGTCCCCGGCGGGTCCCCACACGCGCCGCCAAAAGTTGGGTGCATTCCGCAAACCGCGACTGCACTTGCTCAGGCAACCCGTGGTTTCGTATGGGCGAGGGGACCTCGGTCAGACGCCTCTCCCGTCGATCCGCCAAAGTCGCCATTTTTTCCACGGGCCACAGTGACTATGCAGGACACGACGCCAAAATTTGTCGCGTTCCGACGCTGACGGATTTTCTATGATTTTCCGCACCGAAACCACTAAAACACTGCCCGGACGTGACGCAACGTGCGCTCAGAGTCCGATTTCGTTCATCTCTCGCGCAGGGTCCCCGGCGGGTCCCCACACGCGCCGCCAAAAGTTGGGTGCATTCCGCAAACCGCGACTGCACTTGTCAGGCAACCCGTGGTTTCGGTATGGGCGGAGGGGACCTCGGTCGACGCCTCCGTCGATCCGCCAAAGTCGCCATTTTTTTCCACGGGCCACAAGTGACTATGCAGGACACGACGCCAAAATTTGTCGCGTTCCGACGCTGACGGATTTTCTATGATTTTCCGCACCGAAAACCCCTAAAACACCGCCCGGACGTGACGCAACGCGCGCTCAGAGTCCGATTTCGTTCATCTCGGCGCGCGGTCCCCGGCGGGTCCCCACACGCGCCGCCAAAAGTTGGGTGCATTCCGCAAACCGCGACTGCACTTGCTGTGCAACCCGTGGTTTCGGTATGGGCGGAGGGGACCTCGGTCGACGCCTCTCCGTCGATCCGCCAAAGTCGCCATTTTTTTCCACGGGCCACAAGTGACTATGCAGGACACGACGCCAAAATTTGTCGCGCCCGACGCAGACGGATTTTCTATGATTTTCCGCACCGAAACCCCTAAAACACTGCCCGGACGTGACGCAACGTGCGCTCAGAGTCCGATTTCGTTCATCTCTAGCGCGCGGTCCCCGGCGGGTCCCCACACGCGCCGCCAAAAGTTGGGTGCATTCCGCAAACCGCGACTGCACTTGCTCAGGCAACCCGTGGTTTCGGTATGGGCGGAGGGGACCTCGGTCGACGCTCCCGTGATCCGCCAAAGTCGCCATTTTTTTCCACGGGCCACAAGTGACTATGCAGGCACGACGCCAAAATTTGTCGCGCTCCGACGCTGTACGGATTTTCTATGATTTTCCGCACCGAAACCCCTAAAACACTGCCCGGACGTGACGCAACGCGCGCTCAGAGTCCGATTTCGTTCATCTCTCGCGCGGCGGTCCCCGGCGGGTCCCCACACGCGCGCCAAAAGTTGGGTGCATTCCGCAAACCGCGACCGCACTTGCAGTGCAACCCGTGGTTTCGGTATGGGCGGAGGGGACCTCGGTCAGACGCCTCTCCGTCGATCCGCCAAAGTCGCCATTTTTTTCCACGGGCCACAAGTGACTATGCAGGACACGACGCCAAAATTTGTCGCGTTCGACGCAGACGGATTTTCTATGATTTTCCGCACCGAAACCACTAAAACACTGCCCGGACGTGACGCAACGTGCGCTCAGAGTCCGATTTCGTTCATCTCTAGCGCAGCGTCCCCGGCGGGTCCCCACACGCGCCGCCAAAAGTTGGGTGCATTCCGCAAACCGCGACTGCACTTGCTGTGCAACCCGTGGTTTCGGATGGGCGGAGGGGACCTCGGTCGACGCTCTCCGTCGATCCGCCAAAGTCGCCATTTTTTCCACGGGCCACAAGTGACTATGCAGGACACGACGCCAAAATTTGTCGCGCTCCGACGCTGACGGATTTTCTATGATTTTCCGCACCGAAACCACTAAAACACTGCCCGGACGTGACGCAACGTGCGCTCAGAGTCCGATTTCGTTCATCTCTCGCGCGCGGTCCCCGGCGGGTCCCCACACGCGCCGCCAAAAGTTGGGTGCATTCCGCAAACCGCGACTGCACTTGCTGTGCAACCCGTGGTTTCGTATGGGCGAGGGGACCTCGGTCGACGCCTCTCCGTCGATCCGCCAAAGTCGCCATTTTTTCCACGGGCCACAAGTGACTATGCAGGACACGACGCCAAAATTTGTCGCGTTCGACGCAGACGGATTTTCTATGATTTTCCGCACCGAAACCACTAAAACACCGCCCGGACGTGACGCAACGCGCGCTCAGAGTCCGATTTCGTTCATCTCGCGCGGCGGTCCCCGCGGGTCCCCACACGCGCCGCCAAAAGTTGGGTGCATTCCGCAAACCGCGACTGCACTTGCAGTGCAACCCGTGGTTTCGTATGGGCGGAGGGGACCTCGGTCGACGCTCTCCGTCGATCCGCCAAAGTCGCCATTTTTTTCCACGGGCCACAAGTGACTATGCAGGACACGACGCCAAAATTTGTCGCGTTCCGACGCAGACGGATTTTCTATGATTTTCCGCACCGAAACCCCTAAAACACCGCCGGACGTGACGCAACGCGCGCTCAGAGTCCGATTTCATTCATCTTCGCGCGCGGTCCCCGGCGGGTCCCCACACGCGCCGCCAAAAGTTGGGTGCATTCCGCAAACCGCGACCGCACTTGCTGTGCAACCCGTGGTTTCGTATGGGCGGAGGGGACCTCGGTCGACGCTCTCCGCCGATCCGCCAAAGTCGCCATTTTTTTCCACGGGCCACAGTGACTATGCAGGCACGACGCCAAAATTTGTCGCGTTCGACGCAGACGGATTTTCTATGATTTTCCGCACCGAAACCACTAAAACACCGCCCGGACGTGACGCAACGTGCGCTCAGAGTCCGATTTCGTTCATCTCTCGGCGCGCGTCCCCGGGCGGTCCCCACACGCGCCGCCAAAAGTTGGGTGCATTCCGCAAACCGCGACCGCACTTGCTGTGCAACCCGGTGGTTTCGGTATGGGCGGAGGGGACCTCGGTCGACGCTCTCCGTCGATCCGCCAAAGTCGCCATTTTTTCCACGGGCCACAAGTGACTATGCAGGCACGACGCCAAAATTTGTCGCGCTCGACGCTCAGACGGATTTTCTATGATTTTCCGCACCGAAAACCACTAAAACACTGCCCGGACGTGACGCAACGTGCGTTCATAGTCTGATTTCGTTCATCTCTCGCGCGGCGGTCCCCGGCGGTCCCCACACGCGCCGCCAAAAGTTGGGTGCATTCCGCAAACCGCGACTGCACTTGCTGTGCAACCCGTGGTTTCGTATGGGCGGAGGGGACCTCGGTCAGACGCCTCTCCGTCGTGATCCGCCAAAGTCGCCATTTTTTCCACGGGCCACAAGGACTATGCAGGACACGACGCCAAAATTTGTCGCGTTCCGACGCTGTACGGATTTTCTATGATTTTCCGCACCGAAACCCCTAAAACACTGCCCGGACGTGACGCAACGCGCGCTCAGAGTCCGATTTCGTTCATCTCTCGCGCGCGGTCCCCGGCGGGTCCCCACACGCGCGCCAAAAGTTGGGTGCATTCCGCAAACCGCGACTGCACTTGCAGTGCAACCCGGTGGTTTCGTATGGGCGAGGGGACCTCGGTCGACGCTCTCCCGTCGATCCGCCAAAGTCGCCATTTTTTTCCACGGGCCACAAGTGACTATGCAGGACACGACGCCAAAATTTGTCGCGTTCCGACGCAGACGGATTTTCTATGATTTTCCGCACCGAAACCCCTAAAACACTGCCCGGACGTGACGCAACGTGCGCTCAGAGTCCGATTTCGTTCATCTCTAGCGCGCGCGTCCCCCGGCGGGTCCCCACACGCGCCGCCAAAAGTTGGGTGCATTCCGCAAACCGCGACTGCACTTGCAGTGCAACCCGTGGTTTCGGTATGGGCGAGGGGACCTCGGTCGACGCTCTCCGTCGTGATCCGCCAAAGTCGCCATTTTTTTCCACGGGCCACAAGTGACTATGCAGGCACGACGCCAAAATTTGTCGCGTTCGACGCAGACGGATTTTCTATGATTTTCCGCACCGAAACCACTAAAACACTGCCCGGACGTGACGCAACGTGCGCTCAGAGTCCGATTTCGTTCATCTCGGGCGCGCGGTCCCGGGCGGGTCCCCACACGCGCCGCCAAAAGTTGGGTGCATTCCGCAAACCGCGACTGCACTTGTCAGGCAACCCGTGGTTTCGGTATGGGCGGAGGGGACCTCGGTCGACGCTCTCCGTCGATCCGCCAAAGTCGCCATTTTTTCCACGGGCCACAGTGACTATGCAGGCACGACGCCAAAATTTGTCGCGTTCGACGCCAGACGGATTTTCTATGATTTTCCGCACCGAAACCCCTAAAACACTGCCCGGACGTGACGCAACGTGCGCTCAGAGTCCGATTTCGTTCATCTCTCGCGCGGCGGTCCCCGGCGGGTCCCCACACGCGCCGCCAAAAGTTGGGTGCATTCCGCAAACCGCGACTGCACTTGTCAGGCAACCCGTGGTTTCGTATGGGCGGAGGGGACCTCGGTCGACGCTCTCCGTCGATCCGCCAAAGTCGCCATTTTTTTCCACGGGCCACAAGTGACTATGCAGGCACGACGCCAAAATTTGTCGCGCTCCGACGCTGACGGATTTTCTATGATTTTCCGCACCGAAAACCACTAAAACACTGCCCGGACATGACGCAACATGCGTTCGTAGTCCGATTTCGTTCATCTCTAGCGTGCGGCCCCGGGCGGGTCCCCACACGCCGCCGCCAAAAGTTGGGTGCATTCCGCAAACCGCGACTGCACTTGTCAGGCAACCCGTGGTTTCGTATGGGCGGAGGGGACCTCGGTCGACGCCTCCGTCGATCCGCCGCCAAAGTCGCCATTTTTTTCCACGGGCCACAAGTGACTATGCAGGACACGACGCCAAAATTTGTCGCGCTCCGACATCAGACGGATTTTCTATGATTTTCCGCACCGAAACCCCTAAAACACTGCCCGGACGTGACGCAACGTGCGCTCAGAGTCCGATTTCATTCATCTCTCGCGCGGCGTCCCCGGCGGGTCCCCACACGCGCCGCCAAAAGTTGGGTGCATTCCGCAAACCGCGACCGCACTTGCTGTGCAACCCGTGGTTTCGGATGGGCGGGGGGACCTCGGTCGACGCCTCCGTCGATCCGCCAAAGTCGCCATTTTTTTCCACGGGCCATAGTGACTATGCAGGCACGACGCCAAAATTTGTCGCGTTCCGACGCTGACGGATTTTCTATGATTTTCCGCACCGAAACCCCTAAAACACCGCCCGGACGTGACGCAACGTGCGCTCAGAGTCCGATTTCGTTCATCTCTAGCGCGGTCCCCGGCGGGTCCCCACACGCCGCCAAAAGTTGGGTGCATTCCGCAAACCGCGACCGCACTTGCAGGCAACCCGTGGTTTCGGTATGGGCGGAGGGGACCTCGGTCGACGCCTCTCCGTCGTGATCCGCCAAAGTCGCCATTTTTTCCACGGGCCACAAGTGACTATGCAGGACACGACGCCAAAATTTGTCGCGTTCCGACGCTGACGGATTTTCTATGATTTTCCGCACCGAAACCACTAAAACACTGCCCGGACGTGACGCAACGCGCGCTCAGAGTCCGATTTCGTTCATCTCGCGCGCGGTCCCGGGCGGGTCCCCACACGCCCGCCAAAAGTTGGGTGCATTCCGCAAACCGCGACTGCACTTGCTGTGCAACCCGTGGTTTCGGTATGGGCGAGGGGACCTCGGTCAGACGCCTCTCCGTCAGATCCGCCAAAGTCGCCATTTTTTTCCACGGGCCACAAGTGACTATGCAGGACACGACGCCAAAATTTGTCGCGTTCCGACGCCAGACGGATTTTCTATGATTTTCCGCACCGAAACCACTAAAACACTGCCCGGACGTGACGCAACGCGCGCTCAGAGTCCGATTTCGTTCATCTCTAGCGCGCGGTCCCCGGCGGGTCCCCACACGCGCCGCCAAAAGTTGGGTGCATTCCGCAAACCGCGACTGCACTTGCTGTGCAACCCGTGGTTTCGGATGGGCGGAGGGGACCTCGGTCGACGCTCTCCGTCGTGATCCGCCAAAGTCGCCATTTTTTTCCACGGGCCACAAGTGACTATGCAGGCACGACGCCAAAATTTGTCGCGTTCCGACGCTCAGACGGATTTTCTATGATTTTCCGCACCGAAACCCCTAAAACACTGCCCGGACGTGACGCAACGCGCGCTCAGAGTCCGATTTCGTTCATCTCGGCGCGCGGTCCCCGGCGGGTCCCCACACGCCGCCAAAAGTTGGGTGCATTCCGCAAACCGCGACCGCACTTGCTGTGCAACCCGTGGTTTCGTATGGGCGGAGGGGACCTCGGTCGACGCTCTCCGTCGATCCGCCAAAGTCGCCATTTTTTTCCACGGGCCACAAGTGACTATGCAGGACACGACGCCAAAATTTGTCGCGTTCCGACGCAGACGGATTTTCTATGATTTTCCGCACCGAAACCCCTAAAACACCGCCCGGACGTGACGCAACGTGCGCTCAGAGTCCGATTTCGTTCATCTCTAGCGCGGCGGTCCCCGGCGGGTCCCCACACGCGCCGCCAAAAGTTGGGTGCATTCCGCAAACCGCGACCGCACTTGCTGGCAACCCGTGGTTTCGTATGGGCGAGGGGACCTCGGTCGACGCTCTCCGTCGATCCGCCAAAGTCGCCATTTTTTTCCACGGGCCACAAGTGACTATGCAGACACGACGCCAAAATTTGTCGCGTTCGACGCAGACGGATTTTCTATGATTTTCCGCACCGAAAACCACTAAAACACCGCCCGGACGTGACGCAACGTGCGCTCAGAGTCCGATTTCGTTCATCTCTCGGCGCGCGGTCCCGGCGGGTCCCCACACGCGCGCCAAAAGTTGGGTGCATTCCGCAAACCGCGACTGCACTTGTCAGGCAACCCGTGGTTTCGTATGGGCGGAGGGGACCTCGGTCGACGCTCTCCGTCGTGATCCGCCAAAGTCGCCATTTTTTTCCACGGGCCACAAGTGACTATGCAGGACACGACGCCAAAATTTGTCGCGCTCCGACGCCAGACGGATTTTCTATGATTTTCCGCACCGAAACCCCTAAAACACTGCCCGGACGTGACGCAACGTGCGCTCAGAGTCCGATTTCGTTCATCTCTAGCGCGCGGTCCCCGGCGGGTCCCCACACGCGCCGCCAAAAGTTGGGTGCATTCCGCAAACCGCGACCGCACTTGCAGGCAACCCGGTGGTTTCGGTATGGGCGGAGGGGACCTCGGTCGACGCTCTCCGTCGATCCGCCAAAGTCGCCATTTTTTTCCACGGGCCACAGTGACTATGCAGGACACGACGCCAAAATTTGTCGCGTTCCGACGCTGACGGATTTTCTATGATTTTCCGCACCGAAACCCCTAAAACACCGCCCGGACGTGACGCAACGTGCGCTCAGAGTCCGATTTCGTTCATCTCTAGCGCGGCGGTCCCCGGCGGGTCCCCACACGCGCCGCCAAAAGTTGGGTGCATTCCGCAAACCGCGACTGCACTTGCTGGCAACCCGTGGTTTCGGTATGGGCGAGGGGACCTCGGTCGACGCTCTCCGTCGATCCGCCAAAGTCGCCATTTTTTTCCACGGGCCACAAGTGACTATGCAGGACACGACGCCAAAATTTGTCGCGCTCCGACGCTCAGACGGATTTTCTATGATTTTCCGCACCGAAACCACTAAAACACTGCCCGGACGTGACGCAACGCGCGCTCAGAGTCCGATTTCGTTCATCTCTCGCGCAGCGGTCCCCGGCGGGTCCCCACACGCGCCGCCAAAAGTTGGGTGCATTCCGCAAACCGCGACTGCACTTGTCAGGCAACCCGTGGTTTCGGATGGGCGGAGGGGACCTCGGTCGACGCTCTCCGTCGTGATCCGCCAAAGTCGCCATTTTTTCCACGGGCCACAAGTGACTATGCAGGACACGACGCCAAAATTTGTCGCGTTCCGACGCAGACGGATTTTCTATGATTTTCCGCACCGAAAACCACTAAAACACCGCCCGGACGTGACGCAACGTGCGCTCAGAGTCCGATTTCGTTCATCTCTAGCGCGCGGTCCCCGGCGGGTCCCCACACGCGCCGCCAAAAGTTGGGTGCATTCCGCAAACCGCGACCGCACTTGCTGTGCAACCCGTGGTTTCGGTATGGGCGGAGGGGACCTCGGTCGACGCTCTCCGTCGATCCGCCAAAGTCGCCATTTTTTTCCACGGGCCACAAGTGACTATGCAGGCACGACGCCAAAATTTGTCGCGTTCGACGCCAGACGGATTTTCTATGATTTTCCGCACCGAAACCCCTAAAACACTGCCCGGACGTGACGCAACGTGCGCTCAGAGTCCGATTTCGTTCATCTCTAGCGCGCGTCCCCGGCGGGTCCCCACACGCCGCCAAAAGTTGGGTGCATTCCGCAAACCGCGACTGCACTTGCTGTGCAACCCGTGGTTTCGGTATGGGCGGAGGGGACCTCGGTCGACGCTCTCCGTGATCCGCCAAAGTCGCCATTTTTTTCCACGGGCCACAAGTGACTATGCAGGACACGACGCCAAAATTTGTCGCGTTCGACATCAGACGGATTTTCTATGATTTTCCGCACCGAAACCACTAAAACACTGCCGGACGTGACGCAACGCGCGCTCAGAGTCCGATTTCGTTCATCTCTAGCGCGGCGGTCCCGGCGGGTCCCCACACGCGCCGCCAAAAGTTGGGTGCATTCCGCAAACCGCGACCGCACTTGCAGTGCAACCCGTGGTTTCGGATGGGCGAGGGGACCTCGGTCGACGCTCTCCGTCAGATCCGCCAAAGTCGCCATTTTTTTCCACGGGCCACAGTGACTATGCAGACACGACGCCAAAATTTGTCGCGTTCGACGCAGTACGGATTTTCTATGATTTTCCGCACCGAAACCACTAAAACACTGCCCGGACGTGACGCAACGTGCGCTCAGAGTCCGATTTCGTTCATCTCTAGCGCGCGGTCCCCGGCGGGTCCCCACACGCGCCGCCAAAAGTTGGGTGCATTCCGCAAACCGCGACTGCACTTGCTGTGCAACCCGGTGGTTTCGGATGGGCGAGGGGACCTCGGTCGACGCCTCTCCGCCGTGATCCGCCAAAGTCGCCATTTTTTTCCACGGGCCACAAGTGACTATGCAGACACGACGCCAAAATTTGTCGCGTTCGACGCTGTACGGATTTTCTATGATTTTCCGCACCGAAACCCCTAAAACACTGCCCGGACGTGACGCAACGCGCGCTCAGAGTCCGATTTCGTTCATCTCTAGCGCGGCGGTCCCCGGCGGGTCCCCACACGCGCCGCCAAAAGTTGGGTGCATTCCGCAAACCGCGACTGCACTTGTCAGGCAACCCGTGGTTTCGGTATGGGCGAGGGGACCTCGGTCGACGCCTCCGTCGTGATCCGCCAAAGTCGCCATTTTTTTCCACGGGCCACAGTGACTATGCAGGACACGACGCCAAAATTTGTCGCGTTCCGACGCCAGACGGATTTTCTATGATTTTCCGCACCGAAACCACTAAAACACTGCCCGGACGTGACGCAACGCATGCTCAGAGTCCGATTTCGTTCATCTCTCGCGCGCGTCCCGGCGGGTCCCCACACGCGCCGCCAAAAGTTGGGTGCATTCCGCAAACCGCGACCGCACTTGTCAGGCAACCCGTGGTTTCGGATGGGCGGAGGGGACCTCGGTCGACGCTCTCCGTCGATCCGCCAAAGTCGCCATTTTTTTCCACGGGCCACAAGTGACTATGCAGGACACGACGCCAAAATTTGTCGCGTTCGACGCAGACGGATTTTCTATGATTTTCCGCACCGAAACCACTAAAACACTGCCCGGACGTGACGCAACGTGCGCTCAGAGTCCGATTTCGTTCATCTCTCGCGCGGCGGTCCCCGGCGGGTCCCCACACGCGCCGCCAAAAGTTGGGTGCATTCCGCAAACCGCGACTGGCACTTGCCAGCAACCCGGTGGTTTCGTATGGGCGGAGGGGACCTCGGTCGACGCCTCTCCGTCGATCCGCCAAAGTCGCCATTTTTTTCCACGGGCCACAAGTGACTATGCAGGCACGACGCCAAAATTTGTCGCGTTCCGACGCAGACGGATTTTCTATGATTTTCCGCACCGAAACCCCTAAAACACTGCCCGGACGTGACGCAACGCATGCTCAGAGTCCGATTTCGTTCATCTCTAGCGGCGGTCCCCGGCGGGTCCCCACACGCGCCGCCAAAAGTTGGGTGCATTCCGCAAACCGCGACCGCACTTGCTGTGCAACCCGGTGGTTTCGGATGGGCGGAGGGGACCTCGGTCGACGCCTCTCCGCCGATCCGCCAAAGTCGCCATTTTTTTCCACGGGCCACAAGTGACTATGCAGGACACGACGCCAAAATTTGTCGCGTTCCGACGCTGTACGGATTTTCTATGATTTTCCGCACCGAAACCCCTAAAACACCGCCCGGACGTGACGCAACGCGCGCTCAGAGTCCGATTTCGTTCATCTCTCGCGCGCGGTCCCGGGCGGTCCCCACACGCGCCGCCAAAAGTTGGGTGCATTCCGCAAACCGCGACTGGCACTTGTCAGGCAACCCGTGGTTTCGGTATGGGCGGGGGGACCTCGGTCGACGCTCTCTCCGTCGTGATCCGCCAAAGTCGCCATTTTTTCCACGGGCCACAAGTGACTATGCAGGACACGACGCCAAAATTTGTCGCGTTCCGACGCTCAGACGGATTTTCTATGATTTTCCGCACCGAAACCCCTAAAACACTGCCCGGACGTGACGCAACGTGCGCTCAGAGTCCGATTTCGTTCATCTCGCGCGCGGCGGTCCCGGCGGGTCCCCACACGCGCCGCCAAAAGTTGGGTGCATTCCGCAAACCGCGACTGGCACTTGCAGGCAACCCGTGGTTTCGGTATGGGCGAGGGGACCTCGGTCGACGCTCTCCGCCGTCGATCCGCCAAAGTCGCCATTTTTTTCCACGGGCCACAAGTGACTATGCAGGACACGACGCCAAAATTTGTCGCGTTCGACGCCAGACGGATTTTCTATGATTTTCCGCACCGAAACCCCTAAAACACTGCCCGGACGTGACGCAACGTGCGCTCAGAGTCCGATTTCGTTCATCTCGGCGCGCGGTCCCCGGCGGGTCCCCACACGCGCCGCCAAAAGTTGGGTGCATTCCGCAAACCGCGACCGCACTTGTCAGGCAACCCGTGGTTTCGTATGGGCGGAGGGGACCTCGGTCGACGCCTCCGTCGTGATCCGCCAAAGTCGCCATTTTTTTCCACGGGCCACAAGTGACTATGCAGGACACGCGACGCCAAAATTTGTCGCGTTCCGACGCTCAGATGGATTTTCTATGATTTTCCGCACCGAAACCACTAAAACACCGCCGGACGTGACGCAACGTGCGCTCAGAGTCCGATTTCGTTCATCTCTAGCGCGGCGGTCCCCGCGGGTCCCCACACGCGCCGCCAAAAGTTGGGTGCATTCCGCAAACCGCGACTGCACTTGCCAGGCAACCCGTGGTTTCGTATGGGCGGAGGGGACCTCGGTCGACGCCTCTCCGTCGATCCGCCAAAGTCGCCATTTTTTCCACGGGCCACAAGTGACTATGCAGGACACGACGCCAAAATTTGTCGCGCTTCGACACTGTAGACGGATTTTCTATGATTTTCCGCACCGAAAACCACTAAAACACCGCCCGGACGTGACGCAACGTGCGCTCAGAGTCCGATTTCGTTCATCTCTCGCGCGCGGTCCCGGGCGGGTCCCCACACGCGCCGCCAAAAGTTGGGTGCATTCCGCAAACCGCACCGGCACTTGCAGTGCAACCCGTGGTTTCGGTATGGGCGGAGGGGACCTCGGTCGACGCGCCTCTCCGTCGTGATCCGCCAAAGTCGCCATTTTTTTCCACGGGCCACAAGTGACTATGCAGGACACGACGCCAAAATTTGTCGCGTTCCGACGCTGTACGGATTTTCTATGATTTTCCGCACCGAAACCCCTAAAACACCGCCGGACGTGACGCAACGCGCGCTCAGAGTCCGATTTCGTTCATCTCTCGCGCGCGGTCCCGGCGGGTCCCCACACGCGCCGCCAAAAGTTGGGTGCATTCCGCAAACCGCGACTGCACTTGCAGTGCAACCCGGTGGTTTCGTATGGGCGAGGGGACCTCGGTCGACGCCTCTCCGTCGATCCGCCAAAGTCGCCATTTTTTTCCACGGGCCACAAGTGACTATGCAGGACACGACGCCAAAATTTGTCGCGTTCGACGCAGACGGATTTTCTATGATTTTCCGCACCGAAACCCCTAAAACACCGCCCGGACGTGACGCAACGCGCGCTCAGAGTCCGATTTCGTTCATCTCTAGCGCGGCGGTCCCCGGCGGGTCCCCACACGCCGCCGCCAAAAGTTGGGTGCATTCCGCAAACCGCACTGCACTTGCAGTGCAACCCGTGGTTTCGTATGGGCGGAGGGGACCTCGGTCGACGCCTCTCCGTCGATCCGCCAAAGTCGCCATTTTTTTCCACGGGCCACAAGTGACTATGCAGGACACGACGCCAAAATTTGTCGCGTTCGACGCAGACGGATTTTCTATGATTTTCCGCACCGAAACCCCTAAAACACTGCCCGGACGTGACGCAACGTGCGCTCAGAGTCCGATTTCATTCATCTCGGCGCGCGGTCCCGGGCGGGTCCCCACACGCGCCGCCAAAAGTTGGGTGCATTCCGCAAACCGCGACGGCACTTGCTGTGCAACCCGTGGTTTCGGTATGGGCGGAGGGGACCTCGGTCGACGCCTCCGCCGTCGATCCGCCAAAGTCGCCATTTTTTTCCACGGGCCACAAGTGACTATGCAGACACGACGCCAAAATTTGTCGCGTTCCGACGCTGACGGATTTTCTATGATTTTCCGCACCGAAACCCCTAAAACACCGCCCGGACGTGACGCAACGTGCGCTCAGAGTCCGATTTCGTTCATCTCTAGCGCGCGGTCCCCGGCGGGTCCCCACACGCGCCGCCAAAAGTTGGGTGCATTCCGCAAACCGCGACTGGCACTTGCTGTGCAACCCGTGGTTTCGTATGGGCGAGGGGACCTCGGTCGACGCTCTCCGTCGATCCGCCAAAGTCGCCATTTTTTCCACGGGCCACAAGTGACTATGCAGGCACGACGCCAAAATTTGTCGCGTCCGACGCAGACGGATTTTCTATGATTTTCCGCACCGAAACCACTAAAACACTGCCCGGACGTGACGCAACGTGCGCTCAGAGTCCGATTTCGTTCATCTCTAGCGCGCGGTCCCGGCGGGTCCCCACACGCGCCGCCAAAAGTTGGGTGCATTCCGCAAACCGCGACCGCACTTGCCAGGCAACCCGTGGTTTCGTATGGGCGGAGGGGACCTCGGTCGACGCCTCCGTCGTGATCCGCCAAAGTCGCCATTTTTTTCACGGGCCACAAGACTATGCAGGACACGACGCCAAAATTTGTCGCGTTCCGACGCCAGACGGATTTTCTATGATTTTCCGCACCGAAACCACTAAAACACCGCCCGGACGTGACGCAACGCGCGCTCAGAGTCCGATTTCGTTCATCTTCGGCGCGCGTCCCCGGCGGGTCCCCACACGCTACCGCCAAAAGTTGGGTGCATTCCGCAAACCGCGACCGCACTTGCAGGCAAACCCGGTGGTTTCGGTATGGGCGGAGGGGACCTCGGTCGACGCCTCCGTCGTGATCCGCCAAAGTCGCCATTTTTTCCACGGGCCACAAGTGACTATGCAGGCACGACGCCAAAATTTGTCGCGTTCGACGCCAGACGGATTTTCTATGATTTTCCGCACCGAAAACCCTAAAACACCGCCCGGACGTGACGCAACGCGCGCTCAGAGTCCGATTTCGTTCATCTCGCGCGGCGGTCCCCGGCGGGTCCCCACACGCCGCCAAAAGTTGGGTGCATTCCGCAAACCGCGACTGCACTTGCTGTGCAACCCGTGGTTTCGTATGGGCGAGGGGACCTCGGTCGACGCCTCCGCCGATCCGCCAAAGTCGCTCATTTTTTCCACGGGCCACAGTGACCATGCAGGACACGCACGCCAAAATTTGTCGCGTTCCGACGCTGTACGGATTTTCTATGATTTTCCGCACCGAAACCCCTAAAACACTGCCCGGACGTGACGCAACGTGCGTTCGTAGTCCGATTTCGTTCATCTCTAGCGCGGTCCCCGGGCGGGTCCCCACACGCGCGCCAAAAGTTGGGTGCATTCCGCAAACCGCGACCGCACTTGCTCAGCAACCCGGTGGTTTCGTATGGGCGAGGGGACCTCGGTCGACGCCTCCGCCGTGATCCGCCAAAGTCGCCATTTTTTTCCACGGGCCACAAGTGACTATGCAGGACACGACGCCAAAATTTGTCGCGTTCCGACGCCAGACGGATTTTCTATGATTTTCCGCACCGAAACCACTAAAACACTGCCCGGACGTGACGCAACGTGCGCTCAGAGTCCGATTTCGTTCATCTCGGCGCGCGGTCCCCGGCGGGTCCCCACACGCGCCGCCAAAAGTTGGGTGCATTCCGCAAACCGCGACTGCACTTGCTGTGCAACCCGTGGTTTCGGATGGGCGGGGGACCCTCGGTCGACGCCTCTCCGTCGATCCGCCAAAGTCGCCATTTTTTTCACGGGCCACAAGTGACTATGCAGGACACGACGCCAAAATTTGTCGCGTTCCGACGCAGACGGATTTTCTATGATTTTCCGCACCGAAACCCCTAAAACACCGCCGGACGTGACGCAACGCGCGCTCAGAGTCCGATTTCGTTCATCTCGGCGGCGGTCCCCGCGGGTCCCCACACGCCGCCAAAAGTTGGGTGCATTCCGCAAACCGCGACTGCACTTGCAGTGCAACCCGTGGTTTCGTATGGGCGGAGGGGACCTCGGTCGACGCTCCGCGTGATCCGCCAAAGTCGCCATTTTTTTCCACGGGCCACAGTGACTATGCAGGACACGACGCCAAAATTTGTCGCGTTCCGACGCAGACGGATTTTCTATGATTTTCCGCACCGAAACCACTAAAACACCGCCCGGACGTGACGCAACGCGCGCTCAGAGTCCGATTTCGTTCATCTCTCGCGTGCGGTCCCCGGGCGGGTCCCCACACGCGCCGCCAAAAGTTGGGTGCATTCCGCAAACCGCGACCGCACTTGCCAGCAACCCGTGGTTTCGGTATGGGCGAGGGGACCTCGGTCGAGACGCTCTCCGTGATCCGCCAAAGTCGCCATTTTTTCCACGGGCCACAAGTGACTATGCAGGACACGCGACGCCAAAATTTGTCGCGTTCGACGCAGACGGATTTTCTATGATTTTCCGCACCGAAACCCACTAAAACACTGCCGGACGTGACGCAACGTGCGCTCAGAGTCCGATTTCGTTCATCTCTAGCGCGGTCCCCGGCGGGTCCCCACACGCGCCGCCAAAAGTTGGGTGCATTCCGCAAACCGCACCGGCACTTGTCAGGCAACCCGTGGTTTCGGTATGGGCGGAGGGGACCCTCGTCAGACGCTCTCCGCCGATCCGCCAAAGTCGCCATTTTTTTCCACGGGCCACAAGTGACTATGCAGGACACGACGCCAAAATTTGTCGCGTGTCGACGCAGACGGATTTTCTATGATTTTCCGCACCGAAACCCCTAAAACACTGCCCGGACGTGACGCAACGCGCGCTCAGAGTCCGATTTCGTTCATCTCTAGCGCGCGGTCCCCGGCGGGTCCCCACACGCGCGCCAAAAGTTGGGTGCATTCCGCAAACCGCGACCGCACTTGCTGTGCAACCCGTGGTTTCGGATGGGCGAGGGGACCTCGGTCGACGCCTCTCCGTCGATCCGCCAAAGTCGCCATTTTTTTCCACGGGCCACAAGTGACTATGCAGGACACGACGCCAAAATTTGTCGCGTTCCGACGCTGACGGATTTTCTATGATTTTCCGCACCGAAAACCACTAAAACACCGCCCGGACGTGACGCAACGTGCGCTCAGAGTCCGATTTCGTTCATCTCGGCGCGCGGTCCCCGGCGGGTCCCCACACGCGCCGCCAAAAGTTGGGTGCATTCCGCAAACCGCGACGGCACTTGTCAGTGCAACCCGTGGTTTCGTATGGGCGGAGGGGACCTCGGTCGACGCCTCTCCGTCGATCCGCCAAAGTCGCCATTTTTTCCACGGGCCACAAGTGACTATGCAGGCACGACGCCAAAATTTGTCGCGTCCGACGCAGACGGATTTTCTATGATTTTCCGCACCGAAACCACTAAAACACTGCCCGGACGTGACGCAACGCGCGCGCTCAGAGTCCGATTTCGTTCATCTCTGGCGCGCGGTCCCCGGCGGGTCCCCACACGCGCCGCCAAAAGTTGGGTGCATTCCGCAAACCGCGACTGCACTTGTCAGGCAACCCGGTGGTTTCGGTATGGGCGGAGGGGACCTCGGTCGACGCTCTCCGTCGATCCGCCAAAGTCGCCATTTTTTTCCACGGGCCACAAGTGACTATGCAGGACACGACGCCAAAATTTGTCGCGTTCCGACGCTGACGGATTTTCTATGATTTTCCGCACCGAAACCACTAAAACACCGCCCGGACGTGACGCAACGGCGCTCAGAGTCCGATTTCGTTCATCTCTCGCGCGCGCGGTCCCGGGCGGGTCCCCACACGCGCCGCCAAAAGTTGGGTGCATTCCGCAAACCGCGACTGCACTTGCTGTGCAACCCGTGGTTTCGTATGGGCGGAGGGGACCTCGGTCGACGCCTCCCGTCGATCCGCCAAAGTCGCCATTTTTTTCCACGGGCCACAGTGACTATGCAGACACGACGCCAAAATTTGTCGCGCTCCGACGCAGACGGATTTTCTATGATTTTCCGCACCGAAACCCCTAAAACACCGCCGGACGTGACGCAACGTGCGCTCAGAGTCCGATTTCGTTCATCTCTCGCGCGGCGGTCCCCGGCGGGTCCCCACACGCGCCGCCAAAAGTTGGGTGCATTCCGCAAACCGCGACCGCACTTGCTGTGCAACCCGTGGTTTCGGATGGGCGAGGGGACCTCGGTCGACGCCTCTCCGTCGTGATCCGCCAAAGTCGCCATTTTTTTCCACGGGCCACAAGTGACTATGCAGGACACGACGCCAAAATTTGTCGCGTTCCGACGCAGACGGATTTTCTATGATTTTCCGCACCGAAACCCCTAAAACACTGCCCGGACGTGACGCAACGTGCGCTCAGAGTCCGATTTCGTTCATCTCTAGCGCGGTCCCCGGCGGGTCCCCACACGCGCCGCCAAAAGTTGGGTGCATTCCGCAAACCGCGACCGCACTTGTCAGCAACCCGTGGTTTCGGATGGGCGGAGGGGACCTCGGTCGACGCCTCTCCGTCGTGATCCGCCAAAGTCGCCATTTTTTCCACGGGCCACAAGTGACTATGCAGGACACGACGCCAAAATTTGTCGCGTTCCGACGCAGACGGATTTTCTATGATTTTCCGCACCGAAACCACTAAAACACTGCCCGGACGTGACGCAACGTGCGCTCAGAGTCCGATTTCGTTCATCTCTAGCGGCGGTCCCCGGCGGGTCCCCACACGCCGCCGCCAAAAGTTGGGTGCATTCCGCAAACCGCGACTGCACTTGCAGTGCAACCCGGTGGTTTCGGATGGGCGAGGGGACCTCGGTCGACGCTCTCCGTCGATCCGCCAAAGTCGCCATTTTTTTCCACGGGCCACAAGACTATGCAGGCACGACGCCAAAATTTGTCGCGTTCGACGCCAGACGGATTTTCTATGATTTTCCGCACCGAAAACCACTAAAACACTGCCCGGACGTGACGCAACGCGCGCTCAGAGTCCGATTTCGTTCATCTCTTCGCGCGCGGTCCCGGCGGGTCCCCACACGCCGCCAAAAGTTGGGTGCATTCCGCAAACCGCGACCGGCACTTGTGTGCAACCCGTGGTTTCGTATGGGCGGAGGGGACCTCGGTCGACGCTCTCCGTCGATCCGCCAAAGTCGCCATTTTTTTCCACGGGCCACAAGTGACTATGCAGGCACGCGACGCCAAAATTTGTCGCGTTTCGACGCAGACGGATTTTCTATGATTTTCCGCACCGAAAACCCCTAAAACACTGCCCGGACGTGACGCAACGCGCGCTCAGAGTCCGATTTCGTTCATCTCGCGCGGCGTCCCCGGCGGTCCCCACACGCGCGCCAAAAGTTGGGTGCATTCCGCAAACCGCGACCGGCACTTGTCAGGCAACCCGTGGTTTCGGTATGGGCGGAGGGGACCTCGGTCGACGCTCTCCGTCGTGATCCGCCAAAGTCGCCATTTTTTTCCACGGGCCACAAAGTGACTATGCAGGACACGACGCCAAAATTTGTCGCGTTCGACATCAGACGGATTTTCTATGATTTTCCGCACCGAAACCACTAAAACACCGCCGGACGTGACGCAACGTGCGCTCAGAGTCCGATTTCGTTCATCTCGCGCGCGCGGTCCCCGGCGGGTCCCCACACGCGCCGCCAAAAGTTGGGTGCATTCCGCAAACCGCGACTGCACTTGCCAGTGCAACCCGTGGTTTCGGTATGGGCGGAGGGGACCTCGGTCGACGCTCTCCGTCGATCCGCCAAAGTCGCCATTTTTTTCCACGGGCCACAGTGACTATGCAGGCACGACGCCAAAATTTGTCGCGTCCGACGCAGACGGATTTTCTATGATTTTCCGCACCGAAACCACTAAAACACTGCCCGGACGTGACGCAACGTGCGCTCAGAGTCCGATTTCGTTCATCTCTAGCGCGCGGTCCCCGGCGGGTCCCCACACGCGCCGCCAAAAGTTGGGTGCATTCCGCAAACCGCGACTGCACTTGCTGTGCAACCCGTGGTTTCGGATGGGCGAGGGGACCTCGGTCGACGCTCTCCGTCGTGATCCGCCAAAGTCGCCATTTTTTCCACGGGCCACAAGTGACTATGCAGGCACGACGCCAAAATTTGTCGCGTTCCGACGCAGACGGATTTTCTATGATTTTCCGCACCGAAACCCCTAAAAACACTGCCCGGACGTGACGCAACGCGCGCTCAGAGTCCGATTTCGTTCATCTCTCGCGCGCGGTCCCCGCGGGTCCCCACACGCGCCGCCAAAAGTTGGGTGCATTCCGCAAACCGCGACCGGCACTTGCTGTGCAACCCGTGGTTTCGGTATGGGCGAGGGGACCTCGGTCGACGCCTCTCCGTCGATCCGCCAAAGTCGCCATTTTTTTCCACGGGCCACAAGTGACTATGCAGGACACGACGCCAAAATTTGTCGCGTTCGACGCAGACGGATTTTCTATGATTTTCCGCACCAAAACCCCTAAAACACCGCCGGACGTGACGCAACGTGCGCTCAGAGTCCGATTTCGTTCATCTCTAGCGCGGGTCCCCGGCGGGTCCCCACACGCGCCGCCAAAAGTTGGGTGCATTCCGCAAACCGCGACCGCACTTGCAGTGCAACCCGTGGTTTCGTATGGGCGAGGGGACCTCGGTCGACGCCTCCGTCGTGATCCGCCAAAGTCGCTAATTTTTTTTCCACGGGCCATAGTGACCATGCAGGACACGCACGCCAAAATTTGTCGCGTTTCGCCACTGTACGGATTTTCTATGATTTTTCGCACCGAAAACCACTAAAACACTGCCCGGACATGACGCAACAGGCGTTCATAGTCCAATTTCGTTCATCTCTGGCGTGCCGTCCCCGGGCGGGTCCCCACACGCGCTGCCAAAAGTTGGGTGCATTCCGGCAAACCGCACTGGCACTTGCTGTGCAACCCAGTGGTTTCGGTATGGGCGAGGGGACCTCGGTCGACGCCTCCATCGTCGATCCGCCAAAGTCGCCATTTTTTTCCACGGGCCACAAGTGACTATGCAGGCACGACGCCAAAATTTGTCGCGTTCCGACGCAGACGGATTTTCTATGATTTTCCGCACCGAAACCACTAAAACACCGCCCGGACGTGACGCAACGTGCGCTCAGAGTCCGATTTCGTTCATCTCTCGCGCGCGGCGTCCCCGGCGGGTCCCCACACGCGCCCAAAAGTTGGGTGCATTCCGCAAACCGCGACCGCACTTGTCAGTGCAACCCGTGGTTTCGGATGGGCGAGGGGACCTCGGTCGACGCTCTCCGTCGATCCGCCAAAGTCGCCATTTTTTTCCACGGGCCACAAGTGACTATGCAGGACACGACGCCAAAATTTGTCGCGTTCGACGCAGACGGATTTTCTATGATTTTCCGCACCGAAACCACTAAAACACCGCCCGGACGTGACGCAACGTGCGCTCAGAGTCCGATTTCGTTCATCTCTCGCGCGGGTCCCCGGCGGGTCCCCACACGCGCCGCCAAAAGTTGGGTGCATTCCGCAAACCGCGACCGGCACTTGTGTGCAACCCGTGGTTTCGGTATGGGCGGAGGGACCTCGGTCGACGCCTCCGTCGTGATCCGCCAAAGTCGCCATTTTTTTCCACGGGCCACAAGTGACTATGCAGGACACGACGCCAAAATTTGTCGCGTTCCGACGCAGACGGATTTTCTATGATTTTCCGCACCGAAACCCTAAAACACTGCCGGACGTGACGCAACGTGCGCTCAGAGTCCGATTTCGTTCATCTCGGGCGCAGGGTCCCCGGCGGGTCCCCACACGCCGCCGCAAAAGTTGGGTGCATTCCGCAAACCGCGACTGCACTTGCTGTGCAACCCGTGGTTTCGTATGGGCGGAGGGGACCTCGGTCGACGCTCTCCGTCGTGATCCGCCAAAGTCGCCATTTTTTCCACGGGCCACAAGGACTATGCAGGACACGACGCCAAAATTTGTCGCGTTTCGACGCAGACGGATTTTCTATGATTTTCCGCACCGAAACCACTAAAACACTCGCCCGGACGTGACGCAACGTGCGCTCAGAGTCCGATTTCGTTCATCTCTAGCGCGGTCCCCGGCGGGTCCCCACACGCGCCGCCAAAAGTTGGGTGCATTCCGCAAACCGTGACTGCACTTGTCAGGCAACCCGGTGGTTTCGTATGGGCGAGGGGACCTCGGTCAGACGCTCTCCGTCGTGATCCGCCAAAGTCGCCATTTTTTTCCACGGGCCACAGTGACTATGCAGGACACGACGCCAAAATTTGTCGCGTTCCGACGCAGACGGATTTTCTATGATTTTCCGCACCGAAACCACTAAAACACTGCCCGGACGTGACGCAACGCGCGCTCAGAGTCCGATTTCGTTCATCTCGGCGCGCGGTCCCCGGCGGGTCCCCACACGCGCCGCCAAAAGTTGGGTGCATTCCGCAAACCGCGACCGCACTTGCTGTGCAACCCGTGGTTTCGGTATGGGCGAGGGGACCTCGGTCGACGCCTCCGTCGATCCGCCAAAGTCGCCATTTTTTCCACGGGCCACAAGTGACTATGCAGGCACACGACGCCAAAATTTGTCGCGCTCCGACGCCAGACGGATTTTCTATGATTTTCCGCACCGAAACCACTAAAACACCGCCCGGACGTGACGCAACGCGCGCTCAGAGTCCGATTTCGTTCATCTCTCGCGCGGCGTCCCCGGCGGGTCCCCACACGCTACGCGCCAAAAGTTGGGTGCATTCCGCAAACCGCGACTGGCACTTGCAGGCAACCCGGTGGTTTCGTATGGGCGGAGGGGACCTCGGTCGACGCCTCTCGTCGTGATCCGCCAAAGTCGCCATTTTTTTCCACGGGCCACAAGACTATGCAGGCACGACGCCAAAATTTGTCGCGTTCCGACGCTGACGGATTTTCTATGATTTTCCGCACCAAAACCCTAAAACACTGCCCGGACGTGACGCAACGTGCGCTCAGAGTCCGATTTCATTCATCTCTAGCGCAGCGGTCCCGGCGGGTCCCACACGCCGCGCCAAAAGTTGGGTGCATTCCGCAAACCGCGACCGCACTTGCTGTGCAACCCGGTGGTTTCGGTATGGGCGAGGGGACCTCGGTCGACGCGCTCTCCGTCACGATCCGCCAAAGTCGCCATTTTTTTCCACGGGCCACGTGACTATGCAGACACGACGCCAAAATTTGTCGCGTTCCGACGCAGACGGATTTTCTATGATTTTCCGCACCGAAACCACTAAAACAC